>CAJVPQ010003451.1:0-11132 GCA_910591825.1 Funneliformis caledonium
ACAATGGTGGAAAGTAAGTAATATATTTTATTAATAATTTCATATTATTTTTAAGCTTATTAATTTTATTTTTTTTTTAGTTAAATGAATCACAATATCCTTATTTAGCAAAAATGGCAAGAGATTTTTTAGCTATTTCAGATAAATAAATTTAAAATTTTATAAAACTTTTATAATTTTAATTTTTAATCAATCTAATTTATTTTTATTTTTAAGCTATTAGTATTTCGATAGAAAGAGCATTTTCTAAAGGAACTGATCTAATTACACAAAAAGATGTAATTTATCAGCAAAAATAATTAAAACGTGTATGTGTCTTAAATCTTAGTGGCAAACTATTTTAAAGAAAAAATAAAATTTTTTTATTTATGTTTTTTAATTTTGTTTTTATTTTTTTTATGATTTTATTTAAATAAAATAATATGTAAAACTTATAATATCGATATCATATAATTTAAAATAAATTTTTTATATTTAAATATTTATAAGTTAATTTAAATTTAATTCGAAACTTGATTTGAATTTGACTCAACTCAAATAAATTTAAGTCAAAATCGAGTTGAGTTAAACTCGAGTCGAGTCAAATTGAGTCGAGTTTAAATTTTATATAACTTGAATCAAATCAAGTTAAAAAATTTTATAAAATAAATTTGACTCGATTTGACTTGAAAAAAATGAGTTGAATAGAATTAATCTTTAAATTCGATTTGACTCAACTCATTCAAAACTCTAATAATTACTATATTCTTATATTAATTTTAATAACTAAAAGAATTATGATATTACTTTAAATTTTTATCACAAATTTAAATCAAATATTTTATTTTGAATTAATTCAGCTATATCATACAGTCAATAATATGATAACTCAGATCATAAAGCTAAGAATTATTTACTTCAAAAACTATTAAACTCGTATTACTAATTATATAATCACTTTAAACCTGCTTTATACAGACCACCTAGAATATCTAATAATCACCCTAAAAATTATACTTCAAATTAACGATTGAATTAAACACTAAGATCATATACTAAAATATTAAAAATGATACTAAAAATTATAATTAATATCCTATTACTGTTGATACTACATTTACTTTAAAAGAAATCTTAAATATATTAAATAATATTAATAATAAATTAATAAAACTTGCTAATAATATTATTATCGCTAAAAATAAAATTATTATACTTTAAAAAACTAAGATAAAATTAATTATTACTTAATTAAGTTAGAAAAGCTTAATAATATCACTCATATTAAAGAAGTATATGAAAATAAAATAGAATTAAACAATTTAACTGATATTTTATTACCTTCTACTCCTAATCAAATATTATATTTTCCTTTAAATAACATTCTTCCTTTAAAAAAAGTTACCAATATAAAAAATTAATTTATTGAGTTCTAATCAAAAATTAAGCAAATTGCTAATATTATTTAATAAATTCTTTAAATGATTCCATCTTTTTTTAAATGAATATATAACAATCAAATATTAATATAAGATTATTTTATATGACTCCTTTTAATAATAATATTATTTCAAATAATTCTTTTTCAAATATTATTAATAATCCAAACTTAATTTTTTTTACAACTTATAATATTAGAAACTGCTTTTTAAATATTATATTACAATAAATTGATTTCTTTTCAATAATTTTAATATAGATATTTTAGATTTAAGTGAAATGCATTTAACTTTTCTTTAATCTTATCACCTAAATAGAAACATCTTTGATAAGCTATTCAAATATTTTTTTATTCTTCTAATCATAACACAATTATCAAGGTATAAGTTTTTAGTCTATAATAACCTATATTTGCATATTTTTAATTAAAGATCCTTTTTTAATCATATCATCTTCATTGATTTTTAATTCAAAAACAAATTTAAATTATATGTTATCTAAATATATCTACTTAAACTGATTATGACTAAATAATATAATTATATTATTTAGTCATAATTAGTTTAAATTAGGTTATTTAGTAATAAAATAACTTAGATGTCTAAATAATTTAAATTTAATTAAATAATTTAGACATAATTAAATAATTTAAATATAACTAAATAATCTAAAGTTAATAACCTAAATATAATTAAATAATCTAATTAATAATTTAAATATACTGATTTTTATATCCTCTTATTTTTTCTATTATATTCTTTACCTTTAAAATCACTTTTCTTTATCTTTTTTCTATTTATTATTTATAATAATATAATTAAATAATCTAAATATGATTATAACTAAATAACCTATTGATTAGTTACTAAGTATTATGATGAAGATGCAGGCTCTCTGTACCTATTTAGATTTCAAGTTTTTCTACCCTTTTATATCTCTTTAGTTACCTGTTAAGTTATCAAGAATATTTTTCTTCTTTACTTATTTTATTACTCGCCAAAATGTAAAAAATATTATATCAAATGGCATAATAATTTAATGTAAATTTACATTTAAATTTAATCAACAGTATAGCATTCAGGTTGACCTTTTAGGATATAATTTTAAGTTTCAGCTTAATGCTACAGTAGTAATCTGGTAGTGTTTTGAAACTACCGTAAAATTATCATAAAACTGTTATAAAACTAGTAAGGAATTAAAAAGATTCTATTAGTTTGATAGTTTCAGATTATTTTTTGGATGCTAAATTATTGCATTCAAAAATCTAATTGAAATTATGAAATAAGATTAGTTGAAATTATTATAATTTACTGCGCCTTCAGTTTCTAATACTTTCTTGATACTTTCTTATTACTTCACATAATTTTTAAGAGATCATGTCTAAAATATTTGATTACTAAAATTAGGTATATAGTTTGAGAGATCAAAGCTGATGCTAATTTCATATTCTAAAGTTAAATTTATTAGAGTGCATTGTTATCATAGAATTCTTCAACTCAGGGTGGTCACGTTATCAAGTCTCTACTCAAAATTTCTAATTGCGATCTATTGCGATCAAGACGTTAAGATTTGCTTAACTCTTAATTTTACTAAATTTACGCATTAAATTTAAACAAATCTATCAAGTATGAAGACTTGAAAGACAAGATTATGAATAATTTAATTAAAGAATTCAGATGACGAACTCAATTACAAATAATGTGTAAGGATCACGTCAAACTATATGAAAACACAAAGAGGTAGAAAGATATAAGTTTTAATTGATTTCTTTATTAATATTGAAACTCGTATTCGCAAAAGAGTTTACAAATCTGCAAGAAAGTTAATTTACAATATAAGCAAAAAGTCTATCTATTTATATAAATTTCTTTTGTTACAGCTAACTAATGATGAGGGATGAAACCTCTTAATAACAGTCGAAACTTAGACGAAACTATATTAAAATCATAATAAGGGATACGACGAAATCATTTCGATACGACGAAAGCCAAAACTGTCGAAATTATATTAAAAACATAGAAAAGAGTATGACGAAATTATTTTGAGGAGGTTTCGGCAGGCATCTATAATGCTAGTATAACTTGAAATATCGGTATATAGTACTATATATTACTTATTAAGGGACAAAGAAATTGCATCGGTATATGTTACATCGTGAAACAATATATAATATTGGTATAGTGAGATTTTTTTATTAATTGTAAAATGGGACAAAGGAAATTTATCAGTATATGTTAATTATCAGTATATAAACTATCGGTATATCGAGGTTAGACTGTATATAATTCGTAATTGGAAAAAAATATAGAATCCATGGAGCGCCAAGCTGAAAAAAAAAAGTAACTAATATATTCAAACTAGCGATTTACACCTCTAGGTATATCTGGAGCTGAGTTATATGATCAGAGATCAGAAGTTTAAAGATAGAAATTGAAGTTAGCTAGTATTATTGCATGAGAAAAAAATATATAAATAATATTATAAGTATTCTAGCGGAGGTGTGACAAATTTTAGCTAAGAGTACTTATCCATATAATTCAATGATCTCGTCAATATCTGCTTCAAACAAATCATCAAAATACCTAGAAAGTTTAATGTAAAGTTTTTATATATTTTTTAAGCCATTTTTTTACCTCATTCTGAAAATACACATCAACCCGCTTTTCCCTCTCATCTGAATATTTAATCTGTATAATATTATGTGATGAAGGCAGTTGGTATCTTTCATTATCATTAATAAAGTGGGCACATAATCCTACAGTTTTTTCTAAATAGTGGCCGATATTAATTTCTATATTGAGTTCTTTTGCAATGTCCAGAAACTCCATATAGTCTGCAACTCTGCGTGGTTGCTTTTTACTATTTTTATCATAAAGGAGATCCTCCTTTACTACTACATAACTAAAGTGCTCATCTGGATCAGAACTCTTATTCTCATATTTTTCTTTCATCCGTCCTATAAAACGCTGAATATATTTATTATCTTTATTAGGCTTCTATGTAGCCATTGCAATAAACTGATCAAACCTCCATTGCTTTAAACTAGTTTCTCTAAGAGTATCTTTGATAATTTTATGAATTGAGCATGTATTGTTGATATCCATAGCCTCCCACATAATCTTCTCTCTAATGAATTTATAAAGTTGAGACTGACCTTACTTTACAGTATCGATCCCTTTAGTGAAAAGGCTTTTTGGTTTAAAGTTTACTACTTCTTCATGTCCAATTCCAAATTACTTCTTTTTACCAGTAAAACACACAGGAAACAATACTTCTTTATACGCTATCTTTAGATAAGAGGTATCATTTTTTATCCTAAGATAAGCATTGACTTTATTGTGAAATTCATTCATCACTTCTATGGTAATTTTAACCATTTCAGTCCAGTATACCTCTTTGGAAAGCTCATCTTTATTGAAGGCTCTATCACATGTTTTATAATATTTATCTGGACAAGTGAGATACAAAGAGTCAGTATCTTCATATTTGATTTCAAACCCTTTTGCTATAACGAATTTAGCAACAAGATCAATATTGTATTGTCCTGCTGAAGTAATTTTTTCAGCTAATTTGTGAAGGAAGAATGGAGAGTTACTGTTACCTGCCTCACCATAAAATGTATTCATATATACCTTCAGAGCGAATTGTTTTAAGTTCAAGCAATTATAATCAAAGTATAGAAATCATGTTTTGATTTTAAAGCATTCAGTACAATTTTACCCTTCCCTTCTATGATGCTTATAAGCTTTTCAAGACGCTCCTTTTCTTTGCGTAGTAAGGCGAACTTTGATTTAAGATCCACTCGTTTATTAAACAAGTCCTCTAGAATAGTAAGATATAATCCTTTTTTTCAGAACAATTACCATGACGAACAGACCAGGCATTAAGAATATGACCGTTAAATGAAAATTTAATTTCATAAAGTTCATTTTCTTTTTCACGTACATTATCAGCCTCTTCATGGCTTAATATTAATTTTTCAGGTGAGAGATTATAAGTTATGATTAGGCTAAGATATAATGAGGCGAAATCAAGACCTGTAACGGGACGCTTATTCTCAATACCTTTTATTGGAGGGAAAACATATGCTTCAAGATATTTATCCTTTTCTTTATCTTTGTGGTAAATTGTACTAAATAACATATTATGTTTGGTAACATAAGCGTCCAGAAGATTTCTTACCTTCATTCCATTTGCACAATAATGTGTATCAAATAAAGATACATAAGCAATAGAAGCAACTTTTCTATAATCATTAATTACATTGCGTTTAACTACGAGTTCTTAGTAATGTAATGCATCTATAATACAATAGTTTACTACTTTATGTATATTTTTAGCAGTTATATCAGAAAAGAATTCTTTTACCTTAGAATAGTAGTTCCATAATCTGTTAAAATGCATATCGACCTTATTCTCAAGCTCACATAATTTTAAGTAGAACTTAAGCGAACTTTCTTTTTTCATTTTCGAGTGAGGGTAAAGTCTCTTAAAGCATACATGAACATCAATTAGTACGCATCTAGGTATTTTAAGAAAAGAAGATTTAAAGATATCTTTCAAACTAACTTTGATGAAAACAGAATCTCTTTTAAATTCTTCTTTCACATCTTCTTCTGTATTCTCTTTCACAGAAAGGGTTTCATCAGAAGTAGTCATTTCTCCTAATCTTCCATAATAATTCCATTGTATAATATCTTTGGAAGAGTTCTTCCTGATATCTGTTTCCACATCTATTCAATAAGATATAATTTATTAGCTTTTTCCATAATGAAAGGCCAGTCATATTGCGAATCATTAAATTTGAGTTGGATATCTAGAACAAATGTTCGCTAGCAAAGTGTAAATGTTTTTAGTAAATTAGTTTGTGATTCACATACAATTGTGATCCAGCGTAAATCTGATACTGTTTTGACATCGACAAGATAGATTTGCTTTAATGGTCTTAGATCGTCCTTTCAATGCAATATCATACAAATTATGATTACAGAATCTTCTTTATTAATCGCTTTAGAAAATTCACCCAATTCACGTGAACTATATATTTCTATATTCATATAAAAACATGCATACAATCTCTCATGAACGCTGAAATTAGAAAGCAATTTTTTAATGACGCTAGGTCTTCTATAGGATGGAAATTCTCTATAGATACCCAGAAAGTATATATACAGAGCGGGTTATTTCTTCCTCCAGATTTATACATATATTTACTTATCATAGACTATTCAGATAGTAAAATTTCATACTCACGAGCCACTTTGCGATAGTATGTGAATTGATCGTTTAAGACAATTATGTACTTTTTCTTTTGAATAGCTTCCATGGCTATTTTCCTTTGCTTAGTATTAACTGTGAAAATGCACAAATATAGCTTTTTTTTGTATGATAACTACGAAATGAAAAAGCTTTTATATGCTCTATTTCAAATGATTTTATCGCATTCGAAAGGATGCCTCTTATTTTTACCTCAAATATATCTATAGATTTCTTATCTGATATGAGAATATTAAAGAATACTCAAATTCCTATAATTAATACTACTGTTTTCTGGCTATTGATAAGTGGACTATAGAGATGCAATACATAACGTACCTTACCATTTATAAATTCAGTAGATTCCTCTATATCAATGACCATAAATGGAATATCTTGTTGCTTAGATAGAGCATCTTCAAGAATTGCGATTAATTCTTTATCGTTTTTCGTAACTATATCATCACAGCTTAGAATGCAATTCAAGTAATCCTCACCAAAGTAGCGAATCATTTATCCTTCTATTTTATCTTTTTCAGCCTCTGGATGAAAAAGTAGACAGTCGCGTCAAGTAACTCTAAAATCTCAGAATAGGTTATGGTATTTTTTTCAAAATATGATAACTAGGTATACCCTTCAGTATAATATCCTAGGAAAAAAGTTCAAAATAAAAATAAATATTATTATAGATATTAAAGATTAACTGAGAATAATACTGAAGATAGATGATTCTGATGACATATTTATTTTTACTGAGGATTATATCAGAAAGGAAGGTGATACATTTGTTAGTATCACTCTGATGAAGGGATAGTTTGTGGAAATAGAAGTACGCAACCAGAAGGATATAGTATTCACTGAAAAAGACGTTAACGATCTTTATGTAAACAAAATAGGTATGTAAGACCGACAGCATCAAAATATGTATTTTGTAATTAGCATGTCCAGAAGTATCATTCAAAGGCATATTATCAGCAGAAAAAATTGGATAAGATATTTCAGAATGGATAGATCCTAGAAGCATTAAAACAGGCTCTCAATGAAATAAAAATATCTGATATAATAGAGAGCTGGCCTTAGAAAGTTGTCCCTAAAAAAATGTGGGAGACACTTCTGGAGATGTTGAAAGTAGGCTTTTTAACATTTTAGAATTCTGAGAAGACTTCTAGATAGGTGTCCCTAGCATTCTTAGCATCTTTAGAAAAAATTGGAATACCCAACCTTTTTTTTTATTTTTTAAGCATACGTATATTACGCATATGCCTTCTATATAGCATAGGAAGGTTTTGAATTTTTTCTTAGAACTTTACTTTTCCTAAGGACACTAGGGACACTAGAGACAAATATAAAAGAATAAAATAATAAAGCTTAAGAACGTGAAAAAAAATATCAAGGCTATCCTTAGGAAGCGTCTCCGGAAAATTTTCTCTAAAGATACTAGAGACGCTCAAAAAGATAGCATACACACTGTCTTGATCCAGTTTAAACCATGATCAGATCTCAGAAGTGCTTATAACATCCCGTCAATATCTCTCAAAAGTAATGAGAAAGTTATGAGAAAGTGACGAGGAGGTGACAGAAAAGTGCTCAGAACTGAAAGCGCAGTAAAATTAACAAAAATTTTGGCTAACACTATTCCATAGTTTTGGTCAGATCATTGGACATAATAATTTGGCATTCAAGCTAGCATACAAGTGGTCTGAAACTGACGAACTAATAGAATCTCTCTAGCTTTTCACCAGTTCTCTAATAGTTTCATGATGTTACCACGGTATTATCATGATACCATCATGTCACCAAGTTGGATCCAAATTATATGTTTCAAGATCAACCAGAATTATGGCATAATATCAGCCAAAATTAATTACAGATCTAATACGCCACCTGACGCAATATTTTTTTTACCACACTTTAGCATCTAAAAAGGCAACCAAATATATGCGAATTCTTAATATAAAACTAGTATTTAAACTAATATAAAGGGCTGACACCCTCATTATAGAACCAGTATTTAAAGAGGATTGGAAAGCCAGAACCAGCAATATAGATTTTATTATATAAACGGATTAGAAATAAGAAGAAAGCAGTCACTATTAGATCATTACATCACCATTAAATTAAAGCACTACCAGTCATCTTAAGACTATGAAGTTACCATTATATTATATAGAAAACAGTTGAAACAATGCTATAAATACAAAGGAGCTACCCATAAGTAGGTTATGAAGTCACTATCAGAATATGGATAGTAGGTTATGAAGTTACCACCAGATCATATAATTAGATTATGATATCATCGTTATATTATAAAGTCACTTTTATATTATGAAGTTACTAACAGACTATAAATTCACCATTATATTATAAAGATACCAGCAGACTATAAAGTTACCTTCATAACTTAATCTAAGTCACATGTGACTTCATAATATAATTATATTATAAAGTCACATGCAACTGAAGGCAAAATTTTAAAGAAAAAGTAAATATATATTTTTAATTTTTTAATTAATTAAAAAATTAAATAATTATTTACTTTTTCTTTTATAAATATCAGAATTCTTAGACCAATTAAATTGGAAGTAAGTTCTATAAAGGGAAAGTAAATATTTAAATTAATTAAGTTAACAAATAAATAATTACTTACTTTTTTTGCAGATATTGAAATTCTTAGATTTTTAGTCTTTAGAATAATTCTTGATTTTTTTTTATAATTTTAAAAATTTTCTTTTTTTAAAAAATAGTTATCTTTTGCTTAGATTTTTAATTTATTTTTTATTTTATTTTAAAGTAAGGTTTGTAAATTTTTTTTTAAAGAATTTTAATTTTTTTTTGATTTTTAAAAATGTTTTTCTTTCTTTTTAGATTTTTTAGATTTAGACTTTAAAAAATTTTTATGAATTTCTTTTTTTTTTATAATTTTAAATTTTATTTATTTTACTTGATAAATTAAAACTATTTTTAATTCTGAAATATAAGAAATTAATACATATTAAGTAAATAAATATCAAGACATTTTTGTTATTCTGTATAGATAATATATAATTTCAATAAAGCTTTAAACTAAAAATAATATTTATTTTATTATAAAATATTTCAAACTTTTTTAATTTAAATTTAAATTGTATATAATTTTATAATTAAATATAATTAATTATTAAATTATAAATTTGATTATCAAATTATATAAAAAATTATATATAAAAATTGGATTAATTTATATATAACAGATATAAAGTTATTACTGATTATATAATACAATATATAATTATTATATCATAAACTATAATAAACTTTTTTATATAAAATAACCTTTATTCGCTTTTATACACTTTTTTACGTTAATTAATTCTTTTACTAAAAGTGTTGATAACCATAACATTTTTGAGTTATTGGAATATGAAACTTTTGATACTAGTAATTCACACTCTCTCTCTCATTATTCACAATTCTAAACTAATAATCTTAATACAAATGAAATATCTGAATTTAATACATAAAATAGTATGAATATCTGTTTGTTATTTTTTGCTTTTATTATTATCTTTCACATTTCTTTATTTAAGTAGAAGGAATGAGTTACATTCAATTTAGTTTTAACTTGTCCAAATTAAATGTTTGTCCTAATCTTTATGAAGGGCTATTATTCTCAAACTTTGATATAGCTTATTACTATTACTTGAAATTTGATGGATTTTCCAGTTTTGTTGTTAGGAAAAAAAGAGTAATAAAGAATGATTATATGGACTGTGAATTTTTTAAAAAGATGTCACAATAAGTGATAAAATAAATAAAAAGAAATATATATGTGGTAAATGCAAAGAAATGGAATATAATACAAGGATATGCAAGAATTAGTTGGTTATTATCACTTTGTTCTTGCAACATAATTAAGTTCTATTATACATTTAACATTTAGAGTTAATTAATTTAATTAATTTAATGGCTTGAATTACTACTGTAAATCAAGCTGATGACCTTTAGTCACCAAAATTAATTTAGTATTTATTTACAGATCATTAAGGTAAATTCTAATCTTATGTTGCATAAAGAGATTTCTATATTTTTATATTCACTCATACTAAGTTTAACTGAGTAACTGAATACTAAAATAACAGAATTTGTTTAGTAAAAAGACCAGTTTTTGATATAAATTATGCTTAATTTATTTTCTTAAACAAATAATTTATCTATTGCTTATAGAACTATATATTATGTAATTTAATGATTTACTGATCTGCTATAAACTTATAGATGATATAATTCCTCTATAATATAATGGAATATTACAGATAAATTTTTCCATAAAAATTATATATAAAAATGCAATAATTTTATCTATATAGTAAAATAAATTGAGGATCTACTTATTAATTAATAATTAAAATTTATTATTTTTAATGTTTTTTAATTAAATGTTTTTAAAGATATTGTCAGGTAAATAAATTTTAGCATAT
>CAJVPQ010003452.1:0-11131 GCA_910591825.1 Funneliformis caledonium
TCATGTGCATTTAACCAGTCAACTATTTCTTGTTTTTTTGCACTTGAAATCAGAATGTTTTCTACTCGCCGTTTATGATAACTAGCTCTATCTATATGGATGATTACTGACCTATATTTTTCATGAAGATTTTTACACAGAGTTGTAAAAAGATTCTCAAATATTTCTGTATTGAAGTTTCCGTGATAATCTACCTAATTTGGAATAATATTGGCATCCTTAATAATATCGGGAATATTGTTTCATTCTTCAGCATTGTTTCTTTTCTGACCTCTATTTTCTGGAGGTTTAATTTTTGGATCCCAAATATGAATAGAGTTCAGAACAAGTTCACCATGCAGTTTATTGGAGGACCCATTTTGAAATACTATAATTGCACCAAAAATTACTACTAACGGTCTATGCCTAGGTGATAAAATAACACCTTGATGGGGAACCCATGTGTTTCACAAAGTGTGGTGCAAATGGCAATACGACTTATCAAGAAAAACCTCTGGGTGGCATGGAACATCATTTTTACCTTTCAAATTAGCAAACCTATAACGAAGATAATGGCAACGGAATGCAACATTATTTGGTGATTTGTGATGGATGTTCCTTCGCTCTCCTTAGCCAAAATAATATCCCAAATGATGTAGTATCTGAAGGAGTTTCCATTTAGAAATGGTATATCCTTGTTCAAAAAGAAATTGTCTTAGAATAGGTGTGGAAAGGTGTTCACTTGCTTTATTGACACTTAGAACCTTTATACGCAAAAGCTCAGCTATATTTTCATCAGGTTTTAATATAGGTCGTCCAAGAACTTTGTGTGGTGTAAATGTATTATTACCACAGCTGTTCTAATCTGACACAACACTTCCAATTGTACCCTCAGATACACCCAATATCTCAGCAACCCGCTTGCGTAATGGTAGCTTCTGAAGGCTTTCCCTTATAGATTTATCCCCCTTAAAGTAATTGTGAACGTTAATTATCATCAATTTTTCGTTATCCGTCAGTGGTGTGCCATTTCGTTTTAAAAAAGGAAGATTCATGGCATGATAAAAAAACTTGTGAGAAAAAATGTGTTTGGTTATGTTCTAACAAATATTTAATTTTTAGCCCACTTTATTTTATTTTAGTGATACGATATTTATTTTAGCGTAAATCTTTTCTTTTTTTGGCGGTGTACAAATCTTTTTGCACCGGACCATAATAAGAAAATAATATATTTTACTAATTTAAAATTATATTATAGGAGATTATTGAAAAAAATTTAATATTCTATATTAATATTCTATTCTAATAAAATATAAAATATCTAAAAAAAAAAAATTTATTTTTTTTTAATTAATAAAAAAAGTTTTTAAAATCAAAAAATTAACACATATTAAAATCGGCATATAATAGACAACTTGTTTGAAGAGATCTTCTTAAAACTACCGAACCGTTTAACTTTTAAAACTTGCAAAAATGTTTTTGAGAAGTGAGCGAACGTTTTATGTGAGACAGAAATTCAAAAACGTTAGTAAAGTCACACAGTTGGCTTATATACGCAAAGTCAAAAATTTTGTCGATCAAATGATCGACATCTATATAAATGTCATTTGCTATGATCGACATGCGACATGTCTGGCGTATGATATGTCTCTTGAATCTTTTTTGCGCTTAGGTAGGTAATCTTGCTTTGATCCAGATTGTATTTAGTTTCTTACTGTAAATAAAAAAATAAAATATGTTCTTTGTTTGAGGATGTGAGACAATAACAATACAGTATTTGTAAAACCTATTTTTCCTTATATTTAGTATAAAACGCAGACGGAAACAAGTTAAACAGTACTGGTTTTCGAATTTATTAATAATACGGTATAATTGATAATATGGAATAAATCTACAATTCTTTTTGAAATTCTTTTCCCAACTCCCTTAAAATAAAATTCAGTGAAACTCATTCAAATCAAAACAACATTTCTTTCTAATATTAAACACAAGCTATTTTATTATTATTAATTAAATAATTCTATTTAATTTATTTTCAATAAATATCTCAATAATAAAAAAAAATAATATTCATCCCCCAACATTATCTTCGACACTTTCCGAGAGTCTCATCCTTTCACGCCTTAACCTTTCAGCAGCACTATGACGTTTTAATTCGAACACTTCGGCTATTGCTTGTTTAAAGCATCCAAAATTATAATTTATTAAACCATGTTTTTCGAAATTATCAGATCGAAGGAGACAAACTAACGCAAGAAACCTTTTAAATAAATATGTATTAGTTTCGATTAATATATTAATTAAGAAGGATTAGATATAACATATACCTGTTTACTCCCCTGAGACATAATACCATTCCATTAGTTAGTTTGATTAATGATGATGCATCATTAGCAGTATCGGTGGTTGTACCATAATTTCCTGCATTTCCATTTGTTTCAACTTGGGTTTGATCATCTCCATAGATTTCATCGATATAATGAAATGAATTGGTTCGACTTTTAAAAGAGATCCAACAATAAAGTGAGTATACATTTCAAAATCATTAAATTTAATCGATCATTCTTAAAAAATAATAATATACCCATATATCTCCGAAATGTCAATAATAACGTCAATCATATCACTACAAATTTCATAGGTCTGCATATCAACGGGAGAACTATCGGTAGCAATGTAAATTTTCGAATTGACATCAAATAAAAATGCCTTTTCTATTCCAGAATTCTATAATGAAAAATGTTAATTTGTATTTGATAAATAAACATATGAGGCTTTTACGACATTTACCGAGCATAAAATATTCAATAAGTTTTCCAAAGTTGGTAGTTGAGGCACAAGTTTTTGAATCACTTTACTGAAAGCTTCAAAGATTGAATGATCGTAAATACTTGTTAAATAGAAACTCAATGGAACGTTTTCTAATCCAACGTCCACCAAATCATCTGTAGTTCGCTGCTGAATGTCTCGTTGCGTGTCAATTTTGTATTCATCTGATAAGGCATCAACTTTATGTATAAACACCTCAAATGTGAGATCGGGATTGACTTGAAAAGCACGTGTGACGGTTTGATGTAATCTACTAAGGGCTTCAATGTAATCATCCTAAAATTTTAAAGAAAATTCACTATTATCACGGATGAGATTAAGTAATTACATTTGTTGATAATTTTTGATCAAATGGACTCTTGAACTTACTTGCGCATCAATTACAAAAATTAATGCTCCATATTCTCCAAAAATAACATTTGAATCAAAAGCTGGATCAAAATAATCAATTTGTCCAGGAAAGTCCCAAACTTGAAAATCAATAAACGACCTAAATGGACATAAAAATAAATTAATATATATATATAAAATACCTCAAATTTTTCATTAAATAAAAAATAGTTTACGTTATATTTTCTTTAATAACTTTGTTAGTACTTTCAAGGAATAAAGTTTCATTAGGAGGCATCTTATGAAATACGACTTTTTGGATACTGGATTTGCCGCTTCTACAAAGATATATTTTAAATTGTTAATCAGATATCATGTTGACAGTCATTTTAAAAAAAAAGTTATATTCTTACCCACCTCCTTAGGCCCATAATCAATAATCGCGGTCTATGATCTTGAACAGGATCTTCTTCATTGCTGAAGTAAAAGTTTTATTAAAGCGGGTTAAGAAGGAAATACAAAAATGTGAAAAAAAAATGAATACGATACCCCAAATCATTCCCAACAGGGCTTGTATGGAGGCTATACTCATCTACATCAAAGTGCTATAAAAAAAAAAAAAAAAAAAAAAAAGAGGTTTTTTAAAATATATTATAATTGAAAAATTGCAAATGTTGTTAGTTGAAACGTACCGACATAGTAAAAAAATTTTTAAAAAAAAAATTAGAGAAATCCAAGAAAGAAAAGAAAGAAAATGATGGATTATGATTATCATGGAACGATTGATAAGACTAATTAATTGTCATTTGTTCACGTGATAAAAGTGATAGGTATACGTATAAAAATCAAATTTTCTATTCGTTTAATTAATACACAATTATAACGTTTAAATTTTTTATTATTTCTATGGCGAAGGGAGATAACAACCGTGATGCAGAAGAACGCAATGAAGATGGAAGATCCGGAAGAGGTGCTCGTGATACTGGTAATAACGGTAACGGTTACCCTAAAGGAGTTCGTAGAGAAGGTGGTGGAAGAGGAGAACGTATACGTGGAGAAGGGGGAGGTCGGAGACGCGATAGAAAACCAAAGGTATTAAGCGAAATCCTCACTTTAGCGTTTTCTGTTTGATTTTCGTTTCACTTTTACTTTTTTAGACACTAAACGTGCATGTTAGGAATCTCCCTCAGGGTCTCTGACGACTCCAACACCCGACCACCTGCCCAAATCCTTTTATCAAGCACCTGTTATTTTAGAACGTAAACCTCAAGCTACTAGTCCTTCTCAACCTTCCATATTGACAAAAAAAGCATCAGAAACTTCTGCCCAAACTTCTCGTTTTACACCAGTTCAAGAAGAAACATTTAGTCGAGTTACCCCAGTTATTGCTCCACGTGTAGAAATCAAATCTATTAATACGCGAGGAAAATCACTTGAGAGACCGTTTGTTAAAATGGTTAATGAGAAGGGAATGTTTAATAATGATTCCGTCTTAAAGGTTGGTTGCTAAAAGTATGTAAGCGTAATTTTCGAATGCAGTTTATTCCGCTATTATAAAATACACATTAACTTGAAATTGACATTGACATGAAATTTAGGTCTTGAGTGATCTTCCTGGTCATTTCGTCGTAGGTGTATTTGGACCACAAGGATCGGGAAAATCTACCGTTATTTCTACCTTATGTCAAGATCCGCAGAATGTCAGTTGCGCATAAATAATTCAGCACCATCACTTTAGCATTTTTTGAGCTTTTATTTAATTCATCGGTGAATTACATAATAATATCAGGCATTTTCGAGTCAATCGATAGATGCCTTGAACTTTGCAAGTCACGAAACAATTGGAATCGATATTCATGTCACACCTGAAAAAATTGTTCTCTTAGATACTCAGGTATTTTATCAATATTTTTTTTTTTAATTAAAAACTTAATTTTATTATTATATATATATATATAATTATTTTTCTGTCATTTTACGTAGCCAATTTCTAGCCTCTCGGTTTTGGAACACGCGATCAGAAACGATTATATTCCTGAGAATATGACACCTGAGGTTTGGCTTGAATTACAGGTTAGCTGTAAACCAACTTTTAGAAATTTTTTTTTTTTTATGTAAATAAATATTTATATTAATTATTATCTTTTAAAATTAGTCTCTCCAACTTGCCGTATTTCTATTTTCTGTTTGTAATGTTGTTATAGTTGTTACTGAAAGCATTGATTATTCTACATGGAATTTTTTGAAGAAAGCTGAAATGTTGAAATATAGGATTCCCGAATTTCCAACAGTACCATCATTGGCTTCGACTGACAACGGAATCGAATATTATCCTGATATCGGTAATATATGTACCTTCATTAAATAATAACCTTTTATTTTTAATTAATTATTAACTTTTTATTTATCAGTTTTAGTGTGCAATAAAACTTCGCCCTTAGAATATACAACTGTCAAATACGATCTCATGTGTGATATGTTGATTAAAATGTTTCAAGAATCTAATTTAAAGATTTTTGGTAATTGACAGTTACATTATAATACTTTGAGAATTTAGCAGTTCATCTATTTCTAATATTTTTAATAAATAGGCACGGTCTCTTTGGCCAAAACTTTGACTACGTATAAACGTTCCGATGATCATCCGATGCCAAACTTATTTCTTTTACCTTTCGAGAATCAGCCTATTAACGTTAAAGGAAAAGGAATGGCTTCTAACCATTTGAATGTACCAGATACATTTTTAATTTTGGCAGAATCAATGAGAGACCAAATATTTGAATTGCCAAAAAAAATTGGCAAAAAGGGACAAGTTTCCGAAAAAGAATGGTAAAATCATCTTGCCTCTATTGTCTTAAAAATTTATTTTTAAAGAAAATAATTTCTTTATTTTATAGGTTCAGAAGTGCCATGAAAGCTTGGGATTTAGTTCGCAAATCCGAATTCATTACAGATTATGTAAAGTTTTCGCATAAATTAAGGGACATGTGAATATGGATTTTTTCCACATATTGTGGATATTAGATTTAAAGATTTTACAATAATTCAGAATGGAATCGTTTTGAAAGAGGTATATATGTGGACAACATTCTTGATTGAAGTTAAGAACTTCAATTAAGATATTAATATCTCACATTCTTTTGTAGAGATGCCATCAACTCAAATCCTTTGGAAAGAAAATCTCCTTTCAACAGTTAAACAATATATAATTGCTTTTTGGTAGCCCGAAATCTCAAAAGATTGGATCTTTAGGTGCTACAAAGTTAACATTTTCTTTATTGTTTATATTGTTGGGAGAGTGTCTAGGTGATTATGACAGTTAAACAATTGTCAATGCCTACGCTATTACCATTTATGGTTTCATCAAAGAATTTCCAAAAATGAAAATCGCAAAGAAGGCATTTCTATCAATGCCATGTACACAACAATATCATTGTATTGTGTGCATTTCGTGTTATGCAATGATATTCTATTCTTCTCCCTTAAACTAAATAGACTTGTTTGATTTTTTTTTTTTTTTGGTTATAAATTTATATAATAAATATCCAATTCAAATTTACTTGAATTTACTTGTAACCAAGAAAATTTAAATAACGTTTATAAATGTATATGAAATAAATAATTCTTCATTTAAATCCGCAGAAAAACGTTAGCTGTTTTATTAAAGTTATTATTTGAAATCAACATACGCAATATATGCTAAAAATATTGATTTGCTCGTTACAATACGATTCTAATATGAATAACGTCAACAAAGGGTACTACGTACTATATTATACTAGGTCCTATAGAGTTATTAAATGATGAGAAGAATGAACAGGGTAAAGAGTAATGATATTGATAATCCCGACAAATTTATTACCTATAAACATGGAAATGAAGAAGAATTAGAACTCCTGGACAATTTCGTCAATCTATGAAAAGAAATTTCTTTGAAAAAAGGATGAGAAACTAAATTTTTGTTCTGTAAGATTTGGGCTTCTATGAACCATTTTCTCATTAGATGATGCTGATTTTTTTTTTTTTGGGATCGGTTCTTTTGGTTTAATTATATATCGTCTTAAGTTATACTTTGTTCTCTTGTCTCTACTTAATCCATGACAATCCTTTCTAATTTCTTCTTCCTCTTCTATTTCTCGAAGTAGTCTTGCTCTCCTCTCTAATCGTTTTTCTGCCCTTGATCGTTTTTTCTTTCGTTTTCTGGTATTATTCATTGAATTTGTACTAGATAATAACGATTCACCACCCTGTGCAAAAAAAGGAATTACAGCTTTATCAACATTATTTTGATCCTCGGACGTTCTTGTTGCTTCATTAATGCCAATTCGTTGCTTGGAACCATCATTTGTTCCCGATTCAATCATTTTAATCCATTCCCCCGGCTCAAATGAAGTCCGAAAAAGGATTGAAAATTCTGTGTTCATTAATTGTTTATGTCGAAAAAATGCATCTTCTAATAGTTCAGCTTTTTTTTTTCTCTTTGTCGATAACCAATTATTTAGAACATCTTCACCCTGCATACTGAGATTCAGGTTTCTATATTCTTGAGCTAAAGAATAAACTTGAGGAAGCCAATAATAATCCATGCCATCCTTGAAATCAAATTCATAGGAGATAATCGGTGCAACACTAAATATACATTCTGGAAATCCCCACCAATTTAATTCCGCAAAGTCTCTGTAACTTTGATATAAAAGGAAAAAAAAATTTTTTTTTAAACGTCACGTCACAATACAATACACAAATGACAGACATATCTATCATATAAAGAGATACTATGGCTCACCTAATTGCATTTATCTTAATACAGTTTGGACATGATCTTATACGAGGAAGCCAATATATTCGCAGATGCTTATAAGATTTACAGTTTTGACACCCCTTAGAATAATTAAACAACTTTGCATATTCACGCTCAAGTAAATCTTTTGGTGGAGGAAGTCCTTTTGCCAAATTGAATTTGATCCTTGAAATTCGCCATATTTCGTTCTCAAAGGTTGTAAGGACTTCATAAAAAGCCTTACAGACACAACTCAAAGCTGAAAGATCCCTATGTGTCAAATAGCCACAAATACGGCGAATTGACTGTGAAAAGTCTTTTTTTTCTTCTGGTGTCTTCGGTGAAAAAACGTTTATCACTGGCCGCCTTATTAAGTTAGAATTCATCTGACTATTGTTAAGTACGGAGTGATCTTACTGCTTATTGCAAAACGGAGGAATTCGATTTATCGTAAAACAGATAAACACATACATGAAATTTTAACTGATCACCAGTGCTTAAAATAGAAATTGAATTTTACCGGTCATTAATCCGGAAAGAAAATATTTTACCGGCTATATAAAATTTATTAATTTATTAATAATTTAAAAAATAAGTTTTTATGTAAAAATTTTTTTTTATTAGAGAAAAATTAAATTCTTCCTAGTAATTTGATAACAAATAACCTTGGAATTAATACTTTAATTTTTATATTCTAAAGTTTGAATATACTATTGCTTTATATACAAACCACTCTTATTAACTTCTTTTTTATAAAATTCTGATAAAATATTCAATTTTTGTTCGTCATATTTTGTAAGTTCTTCTTTTTTATCTGGCCAATTTGCATGATTAAGTATTTTTATAGAATTAAGCAAAGGTCTATCAGGAAATCTTTCTTGAATTTTAGAAATAACAGCTGATGCAAAAGATTAAATATCTACAATTAATTCTGCATCATAATTTTCATTTTATGTTAATTGATATTCGCCAATATTACAATTTACTTCTAATGATATATTTAATAAAATCTATTTATATTTTCTTCAAATAATAACCTTTTTTTATTATAATTATAGATGAAAGATGAAACCTTAATAACAAGAAACTATCAAAATTATATTAAAACATAAAAAGGGTATCAAGAAATAATTTTGAGAAGGTTTTAGTAAACATCTATAATTATAATCCATGAATTCTTATTGAATTTTATTAAGAGTTAATTCTATTATTGGATTTATATCAGATATTTGAATATTTTTTTGTTGAAAAACTTTAGAGTTGAAAGATATCCAAGAATATTTCATAAAAAATGTAAAAAAGTAAGTAACTTTCAATCATATATTTTTGTATATAAAAAAATAAAATTCTATTTTTAAGAATTATTAGTTGTTATTGTTATTACCTCCAATAATATATCCATTAAAATTTTAATTGAAAGACATAAATTTTTAATTATTTTATACTAAGAAAACCATCAAACTTTATAGATTTGTTTAATTTTCAAAATTAAATTTTTTAATTTTTTTTGATATTTATATAAAATATTCATTCTTTTGTTAGAATTAGAAAAAAAAAATATTTTGATTTTATAATATACTTAACATATTTGTAAAAATCTACTTTTTTCTTTGATGAATTGCAAGCTAAAGCTAATCTATATATAATATAATGTATTATAATAAACATTCATTTCTTTTTAATTTTTAATGTTACTCTTATTGATTTACTTCATCTGAAGCAAATAACATAAATTTATTTGTTAAACCTTTAAAAAAAAATTTAAATTAGTTATTAAAAATAATAAATAAATAATAAATTATATTTAAAGACTTACTTTTTTTATCAAACAAATTAATAAAATTACAGAATTTAAGTCACTTTGGAAAAGGTAACTTTTGATCACATAAATGAATGCCTGAATGGTAAAGATATTTGAGCAGTATTAATTATAACTTTATATAATATTTCTGTAGATTAAAGACTGTGTTATCATGTATCTGCTCTTATGTTATACTATCATTAAAAAGAAAATAAATTATGTTAATAACTAATATAATTTTAGTAGTATAGTAAACATTGATGAATGGTTTATTATAAAAGATTTAGCAAGATATTGACAAAATGCTTAGACTGAAAATAATATAAAACTAATGTTAAACGATCTAGATTTATCAAAAATAGAATTAGATAATCAGAACTACTGTAGCTAACATATTTTGATCTGATTAGATTTGTTATCATAGACTCTATGCATTACCTTTTCTTAGACATTATCAGATAGATCGTAAAAAGAATCTGAATTGACAAAAATATATTAACTCAAAATACTTTTTAGTTAATACAAAAGAAAATGAATAATTTTTAATTACCAACTGATTTAGGATAGATCTCTAATAATATTCATAAAGATAAAAAGTGTTTCAATTTTACAGCAGACCAGTGACAAACTTTTTTTTAATATATATCACAGTATTGTTATAAGATCATCTTCTACCAAAAGACTGAAAACTTCTCATATATTTTGTTAAAATATGTAGAATTTTGGTTAAACGAATTATAAAGGTTGATAAAATTAATGAAGCTTGTAACAGATTAATAAAAATTATAAAACTAATTGAAAGGTATTATGATAAAGAAAAGATAATGCTAAATCTTCACCTTTCACTATATTTATATAAGTACAGTTAACTCTTGTTATAATAAACTTCATGTTCTAAACTTCAACTTCACTATAAAGCTATAGTAAAGATTTTAAAAAATTTGATTAGCTAATTCACTATAACAAGAGTATTTTTATTATATTTGTTCAAAAAATTCATTATATCAAGAGTTTGCTATATTAAAAGTTGACTGTATGCTTATGATTATGACCCTTTACTCATTTTAGTACTTTTTATTTAAATAAATAAATAGTATATTAGGTAAGAAAAATTAACTATTAGTTTTTAATTTTTAATTTTCTTTAATTAATAGTTTCATTTATTTTATTAGAGTCATTATAATAGTTAACGTTAAATAAAAACTAAACTAATATGTAGATTAATAGTTAAAGTAAAATAAATAATATTGTCAATTCAGATTTAAAAGTAAAAGACTTGAATTACTTAATATTTGATCTTCTATTAGATCATTTTCTAATACTAATAAATTTTCAACAGAAAGGATGTACTGATTCCTAATGCATTTGAAGAATATGTTAAAATCACTGATTACTAATTGTAAAAATTTTTC
>CAJVPQ010003453.1:0-11131 GCA_910591825.1 Funneliformis caledonium
TAGGCAATTTATTTTATTATATTTTTTTATGATACATTTAATTTAATAATAACATTATATATTCTTAATATTTTTAAAAATTTTGAACATTTTAACAGTTCTAATTATCTAGTATATATCATATCATATAGAAATATAAAAAATAATTTATTTATCCAACTAAACTATATATTATACATCAGTACTATGGTGCAGTAAGTCTATACTTAACAATATAATTGTAACATTTAAAAATCTTTCAATTCTTTAAAAAAATAAAATTTAAAAAAAATAAACTAGTAACTTTATTGTTTAAGATAAGCTCTATTAAATTATCAGTCAGCTTTTTAAAATAAGTTCTATATAAAAAGTTATAGGCATTTAAAATTGGATAATTTTTATATGATCTTTCTGAATTTAAAACATATATTATTGATTAAAATTTATGATAATTTGAGTTGGCATTATGGTAATTAATCATAATGTCAACTCGAATTATTGTAATTTTAAAATGATACATAAAAAAAAATGATTAATATTCATTTTTTATTAATTAATTACTAATTACATAATGTAAAATTCACAAAAAATTTTAAAATATTATTGAGTTAAAACTTCTGGCATCATATTACCAAGATCAAATAAAGAAAATTAAGCATTTGAATGCTCTTTTCTTTAAGTATCACTCTTCTATCTGATACTTTTATAACTAAAAAAACTATATTTAATATCTACACTAAATACTAGTAACCATATATATATTAAAGCCAATAAACTAAGTTTTGATAGTACATATGCTTTATTCTACCAATATATATTTAAATCTTTAAATTCTTCAATAGATTTATTAAGTTTATAGTAAATAGCCTATTCTTGTATTAAAGTATCTGTAAGAGAATGAAATTTTTTAATAATTCCAAAAATTTTTATATTATAATTAGCTATATTAGATTGAATAAATCTAGAATTAAAACATTGTATTACTTTAAATAATGATAAAGCTGGATAATGAGATATGTGTTTTTCATATTTTTTTATATACCAATGTAAAAGTTTTATAAAATAATAAAATAAATTACCTAAAATCCTGATTTACTTTATTTAAAATTTGAAATATCTCATTTGAAATCAAAGGATTTCATATTTCCGATGAAAGAAAAGCTTAAAGATCTATTATTTAAGAATAAACAAATGGAACTATAGTCTTATTTTTTATTTTAAAAAATTTTAAATCATTAATTAACCTAAATAAAAATAAAATATTAGCATAATTATTACAAAATTAATAAATTTATTAATATAAATTTATTTATCAATTGCAATTATATATAATAAAATAAATAAATATTTAATATATAAAATATGATTTCTATTTTGAAAAAGTTATAAAGAACTTGAATAAATTTTGAATCATGATTAATAAAATATTTTGCAGTAATAAAAGTAATTAAGTGAGAATATAAGGGTTTGATTCACTATAAAAATAAAAACTATGAATTTTATTATGTTTTTATAAGTAGTAGTACTATTCAACATTACTTTATAATAAATACTCTTTTCACTAAATTTTTCTTTGGTAATTATAAGTAAATATTATTTTGACATTTATAATTAATTTATTAACTAATTTAAATTTATGAAAGTTCACCCATGTTTTACTAATAAAATTGAGAATATGTATTAAACAACAATTGTATTTTAAATTTAGTAAAAAAGAAGATAAGTGAAAATATGCTAATTTTATATACGAAATATTATCAGAAATAAAAAAAATATTTTAATAAGAAATATTATAAAAATGAATATTATTCATAATAAATTGTGAAATAGATGAAGCATTAACATTAGACAAAAGTTCAGTTTTAGCTAATTTAGTTTGATTATCAAAACTAAATAAAGATTAACAAAATTAATATATTAATAAATAAAATAAATATAAGTTTAAAATTAAAATTAAAATATTAAATAAAATTATATATTTATACTATTATTATAATGCTTTAATAAAAATAATTTCAATTTCTCAATTTTTTTCAAAGAAATATCCATATATGTAAAAGCCTTTACTACTTTTTTATTTATTTTTTCTTTTTTATTTAATGTATTTCAAATAAAGGTAAAGTTCTTTAAATTGATAAAGAGTTATTATTTTTAGTTTTATTTTTAATGTATTTGCTATTTTAATATACTTATCTATAAAATCTTTTCTTTATGATCAATTTGTACATTATAAAAATGACACTATTATATTTTTCTGTATAATATAGTTCTCTTAGTATTCAGAATTTTGTGATAAATATATATTAAGTGTGACTATTTTCGTATAAAAAAAATTTTTTAGATTATTAATTTAGATTTTCATGTAATGTTATATGACTTTAATTATTTAATCAGATTCAAATGTCATGAAAATCACAAAAAAATTGTTAAATTTATTACAAATTTATGATCAACCAATTCTAAATATCTTAATTAAAAATGTTAAAATATATATAAGCAGTAACAGAATATATCATATAAAAAATATATAATAATAAATTTGAGTATTCTTAATCTAAGATGAGGGTATAGACCTTTATCTTAAAATGGAATGTATGATAAGATTTGATATATAAATAAGAGTTTATTTTTTTATTTTTTTACAATCTACTTCTTTTACTACTTCATATGCTATCTGTAAATTTTGTTTAATATGTTATTTCTTTTTTTACAGTTTTTTTTATTTTATTTATTTTTTAAATATAAAATATGCTAAATATTTTTTATTGAAAACTTAAAATAAAAATATAATAAAGAAATAAATATTAATATACTGTATTGTAAGATAATCTATTATTATAATAATTGCTTTATTATTATATAAATTTATAGCTATTATATTTTAATAGTAAAAGATATAGTAAAATGGGGCAGACTGCAACAAAACCAGACAAAGTAAACATTCTTAAATAAGAGGCTGGTGTGGCTAAAAGTTAACTAATTTGATTAATGATATTTTGAAATAATGATGCTCATTCATAATTTATGGACTTGTTAATTTTAATGTCCCCTTTATCATACCAGAAGGTGAAGAATATAAACTATAACAATATTAATATAGGATTACTTCTATATATAAAAATATTAATATGAAACTAATTTACATCAAATTCACTATGAAACTAAAGAATTACAGCATTATTAGAAGTATTTTAAAAAAAGAATAAGGAGAAAAAATTGCATCATATATTTTTAAAATCAATGATACCCAAACTCTCTAGAAGTACCTAAACAAAAAAAGAATTACTTATGAAATTTATTAAGAGAAAAGGAAAATCATAATAAAAATAAACATTAATACCAGTATATAGTGAACTAAGAAAAAAAGTAAAAGTGACAATAAATTTGCTTCAAGTTCTATAACTCTGACACAATTTATAAGTAGCAACCTTTTATCGTGTTAGAAATAATGATAAGTATGAAAAATAATAAAAACGGATAAATCATTAGAAGGGCAGCTAGACCAAACTTTAGGAGATGATAACTTGTTTGATCAGCAAATCAAAATAAGTAATCGTAATTATGTTTAACTAGAGGTAAGGGTGTAACCTGCCTGCCGTTGACAAATAGTTTTGTATTATATAAGAATAATTAGTTACGAATGTTGTTTTTTTTAAATTTTATAATAGTTCAGTTATTTTTAATTTTTTTATTCACAATTTACCATTTTATTTGTTATAAATATTACAAAATTATGTGTATTTGATAAATCAGTTTATTTATCAATTATAAATATTAATATTTTAGCAAATATTTATTGTAATTATTTATTATTATATAGATAAAGAAAAATAGCGTTATAAATATCAGATGAAATTGTTTTATATATTCGTTAGAATAATTCAATGATTCAGAAAATAACTGATTTAGTAATTAATGTGTACACAATAATTGTTAACGCATTATCCAGTATTTTGAATATGCACATCATTTGATATGGATAATGATTTAATATTTATGTATATTTATACTTAGATTTACACTTAATATTATAATTTAAGTTATAGGAGGAATAGCCCTCCAGGGGGATTATCTCCTATTACACAAAATTTTTAAATTTAATAAGTAGGCAATGCATTGATTAACCAATCGAAATCGTGATTTTTAAAATAAAATCATGTGATTTAAAAAACTCATCATATTAAAATTATTAGTTAATCAAGAAATTAAACTTAAAAACATATTTATTATATATATTGTAATTAATATAATAATAAAATAATAAAATATAATTTCAAAATATATAAATATATAAAATTTTTACAATTTTAAAAATGATTCTTTTGCATATTCTAACAAATTTTCCATTCTTATAATATCATCCTTCATCTCATTTACATCATTTAAATCATTTTTAGCTGCATAATTTTCAGTATCTTTTTCAACAGATTTTTGTTCACCTAATCTCTTCATAAAACTGGTTATAAGAGCATCAACATTTTTCTTGACTTCGTCTTAAAGATACCCTAAACATATCAAACATTTAAATTAGCATCTTTGTAGACAATGGTTATGGTAACTATGCCCACATGCGAGAACTATATTATCAATCAAATAGTTAGTATATTCATAATACAAATAATCATAAAGAATGGTGGTATATAGTTTTCTAGAAGTAATAAAACTCTGCAGAAGGTAACAATTGGTCACTTCATAACCTAAAGAAGGCAATTTATATGTATTAATACCGTTGAATGATGATTTAATAACTGAAGGATGTATATAATATGCTTGATATATTTTCGTAAATATATTCAAAAGTTATATAGCACACTTTAGGAAAGAGTATTCAATTACTTCAGCGTATATGGATATTTAATGGCATTTACAAAATGTTGTCTAAATTTATTTTCATCCTGTTACTAAAAGATAAAATGTGCTTCTTTCTGCAGTTGTTGAGCTATAGAAAACTTAGCAGTACGTCATTGTATAACACTGTAAATAAATTTGACAAGACAATCGCTTAGAGAATCAAGATTATTAGTAATTATATTAAAAATTGGATAATTGGTTTCCATCCAATAAAAAACATCAGAGAAAAACATTAAGAAGGCACGTTTGTAATTCCTCTGATCAAACTGAAGAAATAGATCACTCCAGCAATACATATAAGCTTCTTCATAAGCAGGCCAACCACCTTCTTAATAGTGTATTGCGTAAATGTCAAGAACCAAGGGATCTAAATTACTTAATAGATCTGTTAAATATAAAAACTCAATATTTTTGCTCATATGACTAATTTTTAAATAAATAACCTTAGATATATCAAACTACGTTATGCGCACAATACGGAAAATTAAGTTGATTCTCTACAGTCACAGTTTTTTACCAAGATCCTTGTTTGCATCAAATATGCTTTTATAGATGTCGTTAAAAAAAAAGAGTTCTGTAGAAAAACAAGCTCATAACCATTTAGTGATACATAAAGAGAACTCATCATGAGCAAAAAGGATACAACAAAATGAGGAATGGTTTTATTGTTAATAAGAAAACATTACGCAATAGCTTTACAAATGTAGAACTGCTCAGACTAATCTGCAATAATAGGAATAGCATGATTGAAAAGGTACTTTTGCATTAGCTCTTGGTTATATATGATTTAGAGAGCTTTCGTATATCCTCCTATACCTTTCAAATCATTTCAACAAAATCGATAAGAATAGAATTTTGTATATGCTGATTACCCTTTTTCCCACTAGTCTATCATTGTAATTGTGTATTATCAATCTGTCTATAACCTCATCATTAAGGTAATCTACTCCTACACTATTCCACCTACGATCTTAATATGAAACACCTAGGTTTATGATAAATCCTTCTTTAAGATGTCTAATGATCAATTCAGCATCAACAATCTTTGGATTAATTGTTTCATTTCGTGATATTGCAGGTATTGGACACAGATTCACCATAATCATTACTATATATACTGCTTTAAATGTACTGGTAGTATCAGGTCATCTCTAAATATGAATATTATGATAATCGTTTATGTTCAGAACAAATGAATTTTCTGAATGATTTGCAAGAGCCTTCTCTATATATTCTTTATGCATATCATACATTCTTTTCTTTTTGCGATCTATTAATCTTGACATTATAAACATGCCAAGATTAGCTATTGTATTCAGACCTTTATTGCTTGTACCTACTGAATCCAAATATCTAAGATCAAATTTAAAAGAACAAATTTTCGTATTATTTAGTAATGCAAGTAGATAATATATAAGAACCATCAATTTTTTCATACAGTCTATCGTTTGTTCATTACGTTCACATGGTTAAGCCACTAAATAAAGCTAGTTAAAAAAATCCTTCAAACTCAGTTCAATTTCTTGAAATATCCTTCGCATTTCATTGAACGAGTATATAGACTGTTCTTTCTTAGAATGTTCTCTTTTGTAAAGTATTTTTACTATTGCCTTAATAGCTTCAGTAAAGTCAACCTTCATACTTACCTTCTTGTTCATAATATTTTCATCTGTAGCTTATTCGTTCATATTTTTTACTCTCTTATAGCCTTTTTTTTAAAGGATTTTCTACAAAATGCATATAACATACGTTACATAAAAGAATACCTTCATTTCATATTACCTTTGCTAAATTATTATTCTCAACTTTCTTCTATTTTTCTCCCTTTAATGAACGAAATTTAGTCAAATTAATAGTTTGGCATTCTGTACATTTCTTCATTTCAGACATATCTTTAACAGCTAAATAATAATGTAAAGGTATAGAATTAATAAGGATTAAACAAATATATTGTAGAGCAGTGTGAATACTTCAAGTTTGCTTAATATATTTACTCACGTTTTATGATAAAGATAGGTTGCGTAAAGATCATCAAAAAGTACTGTAAAATGTATAAAAAAATTATTAAATTGTGTAACTATTCTTCTTATTTGGAATAGTCTCTCCTGAAGAATAGCCCTGCAGGAGATACTTTTCAAATTTGGCGATTACGTCACGATTTTTTAAATCAACATACAATATTAAAAATATTAAATATATGTTAAATAATAATAATAATCATGAATTTGCAATTTTAATGAAACTGAGAATTTATTATAGTTGATTCAGCAGAGTTGGGCAGGTACAGATTGTGACTCTTCTTTTACCATTCTCATTTACTAAAACATAAACCCAATGGACGTAGTAATGATTAAAAGCGATTTTTTATGGGAATATGGCCGTAAACATCCTGAAAAAAACTTGCAGTAAGGAAAAGATGCATACAAGAATATCTTAAAATACAAGGTAAGTAAGCAAGTAACACATATTTATTGGGAGAATAGAGGAGCAACGGGAAGAAAGTTTGAATACTGTTACTAGTTTTGTATTATATTGTAAGAGAGATAGTTAGACGTTATTATTGGGATCATAGAGACATTACAGGATTCGTAAAGCAGTAATAGAGAGAGAATAGATAGAATATACGTATTGGAAGGACTACAGAATAGAGCTTAGTAAATGGCAGAAGAGCTAGGTTATATAGAGAGAATAGTTCAAATGCATTATAACATATGTTAGAGTTAGGACATAAAGCAGAGTCATAGCAAAGGTTAGATTATACGAAGACTCATTTCAAAGATGAACTGAAATAAGAGATGTTATGCGTTAAATAGAGAAGCAAACAGAGAATGGTTGAATGTATCACAACATGCGCATTGGAAGGCGTATAGAATAGAATATAGCAAATATTATTATATCACTATATATCTGTTTTAGTCCATTTATTTGAGCAACCTTGGTGTGCTGTTTGCAAAATTGACTAACTGTCTCCTTTACATTCCTTTACATTTTTTCTTTTCTAACCTATGGTGACAGCTTTAGCAGAAGGCGAACAGAACAAAGTTGAAGCTAATATTTCACTATTTCAACAAAATGAAGTGGAGCTAGCTTTTAATTTAAGTTACATTGATGCTGAAAATGTCATTAGAGATTTCAAGTGTAAGCTTCATACTAAGCACTAATATTAGACAGAATATCAAACTAAATATGTTTCATACTGGACATTATTCTAAGCCTCAGAATACAGCAAATCTCGTCTTATCAAAGAGGTCACTAAGGATATTTTCACACTTTACCTTTGCTTACATCCTGCAGCAAATACAGGATATCCTTCATGAACAGAGATCATTGCAAACTTTTTAGAAAAAATCTTTTTCATACACCTTCGGCAAGGAGAAGAATGGTGACTTGCTTACATTCTTTTTCAATTAATGAATTTATTTTCAAAGAGCAAAAGTCATTCGCCCAAGCACATGTGAGACTTATAGATGGGGTTTTAGGTCTTTTCTTCTGAATTGAGGTTTTGAAGAACATAGAGAATTAGAAGCAAGTGATTAAAAACAATGTGTTGGATATTATGTCTCAAAATCTCTCTTGATAGTTATATAGGTAAGAAGATATTAAGATGATTATATGTATCGATGAGGTTCAGTCTCTTCTTTCTCCTTAGAAAGATGCCATTAACCCATTCAGACTCTTTTGAAGAGCTCTACAACAGATCAGCAGGTAAGGCAAATGGACAGGATTCTTTGTATTATTTCTAGATATACTTAGTAAAGTAGCAAATTTTGCACTACTCACTGCAGCTGATTCATCTATCAGAAATGATAATGCAAATGTGGATTAAGAGACTGATATGATTCTTTTTACACTCTTTATCAAGCTCTTTATCATGAATGTATTCTAGAAAAGTAAAATCTCACTTGACATTACTAATCCAGAAGATAGAGAAATGTTTACACTAACAAGATTAGGAAGATCACTAGGCTATATTTACTTAGAGAATAATAAGAAAAATTCCAGATGCCTCAGAAATTTGATAGAACATTTCAAAATCAAGTTTCTTAAGGGTTGATAATCTGACACGTGCTGATATCACCTATGTGAACATCACTATTATATCTCTGCTGACCTACCTGAAGATCTCATCATAACTAATACTGGCATCTGATATTGTCACATCACATGCATCAATATACTACACGATCTTAGAAGACAGGAAAAATCTGTTAGTTGGTTACCCTCAAAGCTACTGTTGGTAGAAGCGGGATTCTTCTTAATTGAGGATAAAGGTAATTTAGTCAAAGTTCTAAAGATGTTTAACGATTCATTGAAGAAGGGTATTGTGAAACCTGTTTTACGTGAAGAACTTGTAGTGCAACTCATTCTAATTCTTGTAGTCAGATACCTTAAGAAAAGGTGGTTTAGTTTTTCCATTATTCTTAGAGATTTTGTTCAGCTGTTCTATTTAGATAATGAACAAGCACTCAAGTACATTCTGAATGGTCGTGTGGCCTTCACACATTTTGTTTCAGTTGATTACGTATCAAATAAAGAAGAACTTAAAGGATATTATCACTGCTATATTGCAATTATCTTTAAACTTAATCAGCAAGCAGCTGATCTGATGATCCTAATATTGCTTGCAAATTGGCAGTACTTCTTTATTCTTAACTAAATGAAAAATTACCACAGTCCCTATGTAAGTGCAGATAAGAAGTATCCCTCGTTAACCAAGATACGTCCTAAACAAATTTTTACAAGTGAAAATCTTGAGAATTATAGTGAAGAGTACTTAAGCATTTATTGGTTACTCAGGTACACTGGTAAGTAGTTTATTGATCCTTCAAACATACTGAAAAAGTTTGAAGATCAAGGGCAGAAAGGACCTGCCACTCGTTTACATACTAAATCTGAAAGCCAAATAAAAAGACTTAACAAGAAAATAATATACATATCTTCATTTGGAATAGATTGCTTTAATTTTTTTGTTTATTTAAAACTTTAAAATTCAACAAAATTTTAAAAGTACTGATATATACATTTTAACATAACTAAACAACTTCATTTGATTATAAAATTAATTTCTCTTAATGTTATTATTTCTTATTTATATTATGAGATTAATATTTACAACTGGTAGACTATAAGAAATAAAAAAACTTAGAAAAGGGTCTTTATCTTTATCTCATATATGTTAGCTGGTAAATAGTTTTAGAAATAAATGATAAAAATTTCTATACTTTAATTTTGGAAGGAAATAAAAAATATGAGGATTGTCTTGATTATAGATGTCAAGTTGAATTAAAATTTAGTAATATTGAAGAAATACCTAGTCCTGTAATTACATCTTTATATAGACATATTTATTAAAATACAGAGGATGAACAAAAGTATTCGCATATTTTTCACTTAATATAAAACATAAATTTTTTGTAATAATAATAAAAGGTCAATTAATTTTTTGTTTAAAGCTAATTAATATCTACATTTTGTACTAAGTAACTAGTACTTAATTGAACCACCATTTGCTATAATTATAGCTTAAATTCATTATAACATATTATTGACTAGGTTTTTAATAGTATGTTTCAGAATTTCTTGCCATACCTTTTTAACATATAAGTTAAATTAAATAGAGGTTTTTTATAAGTTCAGATGTTTTTCTTGATTTTCGCCTAAAGATTCTCAATTGGATTAAAATCAGAACTTTGAACTAACCAAGATAATGTATAATGATTATTTTTCTCTTGAAAATTATTGCAGTTAATTTTTTAGTTTTTACCATTTATTTTTTTAGATTTTCAGAGAAGAAAAATTTATTAAAAAAAACAAATTATTATTCTTTTATTTTTATAATATAAATAAATACTTAAGTGTTATATAAACGCAATTTTTATTGCAATTAAAAATAGTATTGTAACATTATGACACTTATTTATCATCTGTTGCAACTTAAATTTTAATAACATTGCAATTCATTTCACCTGTTACAACTAATTGAGGCGTCATTTTTAATTGCAGTTATATGATTTTACTAGCATTATTTTACGTTTATAAAGGATATGTAGATATTTTTATCCACTCTCTGTAATACAAATTTTTTAGGATTACAAATACTAGATTGGAATGATTCTCACATATTAGAACAACCATTAACTGATATTTAATTTCGTCCATTTTTAATAAGTATAATATATATATAATTACTTTGAAATATCCTGATAATTTTAGAGCCAAAGTTAGATATACAGTAGCGGTCATAAGTATCCGACCGCCTCTAACTCTGGCTACAAGTAAGTAAATTCAAAATTTTTTTTTT
>CAJVPQ010003454.1:0-11130 GCA_910591825.1 Funneliformis caledonium
TTATGTAAGCTGGTATTACAGAATTTATCAATTCAGCAGTTAAAGAAGAATGATAAAATGGAAACTCTACAAAGAAGCAGCCTAAAGCAAGCCTTTAATTGTAGGATAAATTTTGTTTGAATGATCATAATGCGAAAAACTTATGAAATTGGAAAGTCAAATCATGTGATATATTATGCGATATGGCATCATTTGATGAAATGTCTGAAAAAGGAAACAAAATAGGAAAGAAGATGATAAAAATATGAAAGGACCATTCTCTAAAGACCTTTTAAAGAATGTTAAAAGTCAAAGAATTGAAGATATTCTTGAAGAGATAATTCAAGTTCATTAAAACTCTTTTGTAAAAGATAATGAATCTAATGCAAATGATGAACTAAAATGTTCTTATAATACTATAATTCACATGAATTATGATAAAATCCTGAGACTATTAAAATGAAATTGAAAATTAATAAGAAAACGAAGTTCAACCCATAATGAACAAAATTACTGCGCCACTAATTTTCAGATACTTTTATGAAGAATAACAAAGTCCCGGAGGTGATTTTCTCATGATCTACTGATCAGAAATTCTAAAAATTAACATCAACGTGTTCACCGAGTTAAGAGCATCACGATGGTATAAATTTCATTCTGAACGGACCACTGGATGCTAAGATAATTAAAGAAATGCAATTATTTATTTTGAGAAATAGAATATGAAACACTTTGAATTCAAAAATCTTTGAAAATAGAATAGGATCTTTATTTTGGAAAGTTGATTAAATTATTTTGATCATGTGAAATAATGATATATGATGAATTATGAGAAGGATGTAAAGAAAATTTTAGTGAAGAATTAAAGATGTTCATGTGAGGAATCGAACCTCATACACTATAATGCATAAGAGACTAATTTGAATCAAATCTGAATACTGGTATTACCAAACTCCAAAGTTTATTTGACTATACTAAGGACACATCATACAGACTACAGCAGATGTTAGAACCAGTTTTACACAAGTATGTGATAAGCCTAAAACAATATGATCTGATGATAAAGAGAAAATTTTAAGTAAAAACGGAATGATGAAATATGAATTGTTACTAAGAAAAGTAAAAGAGCAAAGATGCAACAATGTGCAAAATTTTATTGAATAATTGAGAAATACAAGTTTTAGAATATACAAAAAGGAGAAAGAAAAATAATCTATTTCAACAAATTTTCTGCATGAAACTGATCAAGTACATGATTATAATCGCTATTAAGTTGTTTGACTGATCGACTTAATGTTTGAATTCTTTCATAATCTTGCTGACAACCATTCTCTTAAAGAAAACGTAATTCTTCTTTACATTGATTATATGCTTCTTTAAGATGATTAAACCTATTATCTTGATGACGTAAACGAGAAGAAAGATTAGTTAGTTTCATTTCTAAAAGATTATATTTTGCAAAAAGTTCAGAAATTTGAGAAAATAAAATAGAAAGTTGTTCTCTTAAGCCCAAATTTTCTTAAAGTAATTCCAAATTTTCTTGACGAAAATGAGTTTTTTCTTGAACTTCTTGATAAGAACCTGTAGCCTGAACAGAGAAAGAGTGCACTTTAGAATTGTGAAGTTGGGCATCTTTGACCAGCGAATACCAGTTCACTGAAAGATTAGCTTAATGAACCTAACAATGTTCCAAGAGGCTACATATCGATACAGGATAATAGAGGCTGTAATAACCAATTCTAAGCAAGGAAAACTCACGTTTTGAGAACCTACAGTATAGTAGAAAAAAAAGAAGGCAAAAGTGTTAATATATATGCTGCAGTCATATTAAATGAGGTTGAATAACTGTCACAGTTCTCAGATATTAGATGGGATGCATATATCAATCGATCAGAACAAGTCCGTACGAGATGTGTTCTATTTTACAGCCGTCTTGTCTAAACTATTCTTAGGTATACTTGTCTCACCTTAGAAATCTTTCGCTAAAATAATTTTTTTGATGAGTTAAAGTTCTACAACGAGTAGCAGAAGACTTTTTCTTTTTGTTTGTTTGAATTATGATAAAAGTTAAAATATTTCTAAGAAGTTTGAAATTTTGCAATAATTTTGGGAGAAAAAAAAAATTTTGAGAAAAATAGAAGGAATTCTTGAATAAATATTTATAATCAAAAGAAGTAGCTATGAAAAATTCTCAAGATCATGAGAATTATTTTCTTGCAGAAAATAAACAAAATCCATTGGATTACATTGAATAATGATCATTGCATGGAAATCTATAGAACAAAAACCTGTTTAAAATTGGCATAGTTAATCAACATTACCAAATTAGATAATCACATAATATTTGCATAGCACATTTTTGATTAACATTTCTTTATTTAATACAAAATTCAGAAAATTTTCATAAACTGCATAATTTTAAGAGTTCAACAGAATGCATGCATAAGAATTAAGGAATATGAAAATTTTAGTTTTCCTAAAAAGGAAATTACTTACAATATTTACATAGATTATGCATTAAGAAAAGTTAAATGACATAATCAGTTGATCAAAAGTTAATTTTATATTTGTGTTTAGTAATTTGCTCGTAGTAGATTTCTTAAATATTAGATCTTAATGAACTTTACTGATATGGAAAAAGATTAGTTTATCATATTTGAAGATCAAATTGATATTATCAAGCCATATAGTATATATATAATTTTATTTAAAAATGTTCAACAAAATGTACAATTTCAGCTACAACTATCAGTCTAACCCAACGAATCACCAGCGAAGAAAAATTCCAAGAAAAAGTCTAAGTAAAAATAGATATCCTAATCACCACCCAGACCACCCAACTGAAGTTAACATCTGTTCTTTTCACAAATCTTTGTAAATAACCACTGTTTCAGAAGTGCCTCCTTTTGATGAAAGTTTTTAGTTTCTAGTATATTTATTCTTTGTCGTAATAATTCTTCACAAGTATTTTAATCAGCTACAAGATATGCTAGCCTATCTGCCATTAGCAGTCTTCTTAATTCTTCTTCTTGTACTTGAACTTGTAGTTCAGTAGCTCTTTGAAGTTTATTTCTTTGAGACATGTAAAAAATTTTTATACGTTCAGTTTTCTTTTGAGAAGAATTTTGAGAAATATTTGAGAAAGGCATTATTAGATTTAAAATGTTTGAAAAACTTTAAGGAAAAGATTGATTTTGAAAACTTAGTTAATACGCATAGAAAATTAATATTTAAAGGAAATAATTAATCATGTGAGCTTAATTAAATGATCATTCAAAATTGAAGTATTTATATAGAATTTTGAATCCTATAATTCTAAAATCAACAAATTTTAGCCCTATATAATATTAAGAGAACATATGTTTATAAGGTCAAATTGTGAATAGACTATGAATGGCAGACTCCCCTATAATAGATCGCGTCTATGAATGGCAGAATATCTGTACATAGTTTTTTGTAAAATTTTTAGAATAATTATTTATTTTATTTTATTTTGACGGAGCTCAAATCTAAGAAGAGGAAATGTGACAGGTAAAATTTTAGATAGATTTAATTGGAAGAATAGGAAGTCAATATTATTGCCATGTAGATCTTCTATAAAGATCATTTTGTCCATTTTATTGCTATCGATCAATTATGTAAATCCTTAGATGTTAATTTTATTGCTTTTGACAATTACGTAGATCATAGATGTCCATTTAATTGCCTGCAGATCTGGCAATTTTATTGACATGACAACTTTATTATCTAGCAAAATGGCAATTTAATTTCCTTTGAGTATTTTTAGTTTAGTTTATTTTATTATTTATTCAACATGTATAATATCTTTGTATTTTTGTTAAGTCTCATCACCTCTCTGGCAAAGGTGACTGATGAGATACCAATCTTTTAGGTACTGAACTTATTTATTATATTAATAAAGGAGTATAATTAACTAAGTATAAAACTTATCTTTCGCAAACTTTTTGAAACTGTTATAAATTATATGTGACCTTTTGCATTCATGTAATCCCTTTAATTATTGTTAGTGAACTTATTATATGATATTGTATTGATTCACTGTATTGACTTGAAGTCTCTGAAGCGCAATTTCTGAAAATATCTTTAAGTTATCTTTGTGTTTATTTTGTATTTCTATCACGTGTTTATTATTGAGAATAATTCTTCGACGTTATTGTGAATCCTCACCTGTGATTCCTTATTTATCCCTTTTGAGATTTTATTTAAATTTACAAAATGAATGTAACAGTATTTTAAAAACTTTACTTCTTTAAGTCAATATATTTTTGAAGGTAGCTATATTATTAGACTCTTATTTTTCCATTCAAAATTTCATTATAATTAGACATTATTTATCAGAATGTTAATAAATAGTTATAACTAAATCACCTTTGAAATTATAATATGGATAATAATCCAGAAGTATTAATCCTAAAAAGGTAATAACTGAAAAATAGACTATTTCTTAAAAGCAAAAAAAAAAGAATTTAACAATAGGTTATCAAAAAAAAATTTTTACAAAAAATTTATATCATCATATATGACTTACTTTAATTAAAACTAAATAAAGAAACTTCTTCAATATGCAAAAAAAAGAGTTGTAAAAGGCAAAAATATTGACAAACTTATAAGATAAATTAATTCTTTTATCCCTTTTATTATATTTACTTTTTTAAAAAGCCATTTACTAGAAAAAAAGTTAGTTTTTTACATTTTACACAAAATCTGTTCAAATAATCACTATTATTAACTTAGAAAAAGTTTTATTCTTGTAAATTTACATATATTTTTACTGTTAAATTACATATTTCTATTTTAACTTCAATCTTAAAGGAAAAGCATTTTTAAAGTAATTTTTTGTTAAAATATAATTTATCAATTATTAATTTACATAAGTATGTTACTATACATTGCATTTTGATAAATAATTAATATATTGCACAAAATTTATTTAATATGAAAATGATCTGTATATGATATTTTCGTTAACTAATAAGTAACGCAAATTAGCATTTTTAGTTCACATAATATTAAAATTTTAAAAAAAATTTAAAATTGACCGATGTAATTGGTTAAGAATGTAACAAAAAGAAATATAAAAAATCAAGTAAATCAAGAACTAATCTAATTTATTATAAAGTATTAATACTATAAATATTCACTTTAATTAATGCTCTGAATGGTTCAGTTTGGTTCAGATTATAGGTCAATCTAAAATTGTACTGAAAATTTCGGTTTAGTTTGGTTCAGATTATAAATCTTAAAAATGCCAAACTGAAACTGAACTGAACCGTAAACTGGTAAAAATCTGAACTGAACCAAAAATTTTGGATTAATCTAAAATTTCAGATCGTTTAGAACGATCCTTTTATCGTTCTTTTAAAATAATAATTTAATCATTTTAATCGAATGATTTTCTTATCATTCATTTAGAACGATAACTTCAATCATTACAAATAAATGATTTTATCGTTCGTTTGAAATGATAATTTAATTGTTCCAATTAAACGATTCTTTTATCGTTCTTTTGGAATGATAATTTGATCGTTCTAATCAAACGATTTTCTTATCATTCATTTGGAACGATAACTTCAATTATTCTAAATGAATGATTTTCTTATTGTTCATTTAGAATAATAACTTCAATCATTCCAATTGAACGATTCTTTTATTGTTCGTTTGAAATAATAATTTAATTGTTTCAATCAAATGATTCTTTTATCATTCTTTTAGAATGATAAATTTGATCATTCTAATTGAATGATTCTTTTATCATTCTTTTAGGACAATAATTTGATCGTTCCAATTGAACAATTTTCTTATCGTTCATTTGAAACAATAACTTTAATCGTTTCAAATAAACAATTTTTTATCATTCTTTTGGAATGATAATTTGATTGTTCTAATTGAACGATTTTCTTATTGTTCATTTGAAATGATAACTTCAATTATTCCAAATAAACGATTCTTTTATCGTTCATTTAGAATGATAATTTTATCGTTCCAATCAAACAATTTTCTTATCGTTCATTTGGAACTATAATTTAATCATTCTAATTGAATGATTCTTTTATCATTCTTTTGGAATGATAATTTTATCATTCTAATCAAACGATTTTCTTATCGTTCATTTGGAAAAATAATTAAATCGTTCCAATCAAATGATTCTTTTATCGTTCTTTTAGAATAATAATTTGATCGTTCAAATCAAACGATTTTCTTATCATTCGTTTGGAATGATAATTTTATCATTCTAATTGAATGATTTTTGTATTGTTCATTTGGAATGATAACTTATATCATTTTAAATAAACGATTCTTTTATCATTCATTTGGAATGGTAATTTAATCATTTTAATTAAATGATCCTTTTATTGTTTATTTGGAATGATATTTTCATCGTTCCAAACGATCTGAAATTTCAGATTAATCTGAAATTTTCAGTTCAGTTTGGATTTTTTTCGGTTCAGATTAGATTTATAATCCGAAAAAAATCTGAACTGAATCAAAAATTTTCAGATTGAAATTTTTGCAATCTAAAACCAAACTGAAGTTGATCTGAACTGAAAATTTTCAGATTAATCTGAATCGTTCAGAGTTTTAACTTTAATAAAATTATATTTCATAAAATTTAAAGAAGACCGTGACCTAAATTGCTATTTTTCATAGCCTAATATCCCTATTAAACTTCAACTTTAGAAACTGTCAATTTGAGATATGGTTTTAGTTTAATAAGTAATTCAACTGTTTTGTTAATATAAAATCTCTCAACTGTTTGCAAAGCAAAATTTCTAACAAGAATACTTAATAATATTTTAAATTTATTTAAGGCCAATTGTTACCTATACAGGATCTATTATTAGCTCTGAAAGGCAAATAATTATAATTTGTTATAATTTCAGTTAATAAAAGATTTAACCACCTTTTTAAATCAAAATTATCAGCTGTTAGTCCCTATATTAAAAGTAGTTTATGAAGTGTTGCAATTGGAATATCAATTATAGTATTCTAATAAATAAAAATGTATTTATTATTAAAATAATCTCTTTTAAGCAATTATGTAATTTAATAATATACCTTTGGAATGAAAATTTCACTAATCATTTTATCTTTGATATTATATTTATCAAATAGACACAACTACAATGAAAAAATTGCATTTAATATACTATTATATAAGTTTCCAAAATTTATTAAAAATTTTTTAAATTTATACCTGAAGGATATAATCGTAATGTTTCTTCAATTATGTCATTCAAATATATCAAAGAATTAATTTTATCAAAAGTAGGATTAAATTTTAATTTATCAGAAAAAGCTTTAACTAATTCTTCAAGTAATAATTCCTGTTTGTTTGAATATTGTGTAAGTAGATATAAAATCTAACTTGTTGAATTGCTTGTAGTTTCATATCCTGCAAATAAAAATGTTATAATCTAAAATATCCAACAAAACAAATAAATAATTTTCAATACAATTGCAATGCAATTTTTTTAAAAAAATATAAATAAATAAATAAAAAGAATTTTCTAATTACCTGATATCTCAGCTTGAGATCAGTCAATTTATCTTTGATAACAAGTTTTATTAATTTTTATTAATAAAAATAATAAATCAGTTTCATTCAACTTGTTGTTTTTATTATCTATATATTTTTCTTTAATCAACTTTATTGATTCACTTTCAATAACTTTGCATGCATTATTAAATCTTTTGTTAACATTTATTGGTATTTTTTTAATAAATAAGACATAAACAGCTAAATTACTAATAATCCATTGTAGTAAAGAATTTTTTTAGAACTGATAAGAGATCTATAAGCTTCTGCTAAATCACTTGAAAATATTTATAAATTAAATTCGTGATTAAATTTTAAAGTAAATTTTTATGAAGTTAAAAACTTTATATAAGATCTATATATATGTATTTATAAATTTTTATTTCTCATCAACTAAGCTAATGACATCTAAAGTTGTCTTAGAGAGATAATGACTAAGATTAAGTTTTAATACTTTTTTATTTACTTGATCTTCTAATAAATTTATTAATGTAAAGGCTCATGAGAAAAGGTTGTAATCATATTCTAAAAAAAAAGAAAAGTTTAGTTAGTAATTTGTTTTAATTATATTTATCACAATTTAACATATGTATTTTAATATGATTATGAGTAAAAGTAGGGTTTATCATTTTTTTGTCTCTTGTGAACTTCTTCGTTTACAAAAGTGATACTATTACTGATAATATATGCAATATTTCTTCTTAAAAATTCAGGTTTATAAAAATCATATCAATTACTTAAAGTAACATCATGTATTATTTTTGTATCTGTAACTAGTATAATTAATTAATTAAAGAATCCATGATATTTGACAAAATTTCCATATTTATTTACCCATCTAATATATGTTTCACCTGTTTTTAAAAAAAGAAAATATTTGTGTGTGTATATATATATGTTAATTTAGTAAAAATTAGGTTAAAAATTAAAATAAACCTATCTCTTCTTTGAAAAATATTTTAAGATTTTTATAAATAAGATTGTTAGAAGGTGAATCAAGAATTTTTCTTAAAAGAGAAATATAATATGTATAAATATATATTTTATAAATAATCCAATTAATAGCCATTAAAATAAAATAACTAATTAAAGAACTCAAATCAAGCATTTTTTCTTTCTTTTCTTTTTAGAAAATATGATAAGAAAATTTTACACATATTTATATCTAATATTCGCTGATTAGCTTTAATAAATACATAACATTATTTTACCGTTTGCATCACATATTATTAGTAATTTAAATTATCTGAATTAATTCGTAAATCGTCAAACTAGTGTGTAAAATTCATGTGCACAATATGCATATGTGCACATTAAATTTTTGTGTGCACATATTATACAGCATAAAATGTGCACAAATAATTACTAAAATAAATAAATTATATATAAAAATGGATAAATTATTTATAAAAATAGAAATACTATGTAATACATGCATTAATTTTCTATTTTAGTACAATTTGTGCATTTGACTTTTGGTCTAAATTTTATATACTGTGTCAAACTAATTTGACTTAATATAAAGATTCTTATAAAAAAGTCTGATGTATTATCAGATTTAGATAAATAACTAATTATACATTTGATGATCATTATATTAATCATTATAACCAAAAATTAAAAAACTTTACTAAATTGCATTTCCATTTAAGAGATAATATACATAGCACAATTCTATTACTTATAAACAATCTGAAAAATATTATTCTAATGTTATTTCAATGATAGAATAAAATCAGTAACTTTTGTAATAAGATTTTTGATCATACAAAAAGGTATTGAAAAGTTTTGATTAAAGAATTAATTATTTCTTTACTGTAATCAAAAAGTTTTTCATCTTTAATAATTTCTTTTAAGCAAAAATATACAAAAATTATCAAAGTTATTTTTTTTATTATTTAAAGTTTGTCATAGTAATTCGTAAGGCATAAACATAATTTCTTATATATTGACCAAAAATGAGAAATTCAGATGTACCAAAAGTACCTATCCAAATGAATTATATTAACTGAATTTTATTCATTACCACGCTGTCATTGATCGAAGCCATATTTTCTATACTAATTCTGAGGCTTACATAATACATATAATACAAATCATAATATATAGTAAAAAACTTAAGTCTTCATTATTAAAAAATAAATAAAAAGTATTATTTTAGTATGCTACACCATGACAATACGTCATGATTACAATACATTACTTGAAAAATGTCATCAATTTAATTACTCTCTATAATAAAATTTATAAAATTTAAAGTATTGATCATGCTTATGCATTGCATCTGATCGCTTTATTATGAATTATAATTATATCATGTATATGTAAAAAAATATGGGATATAAGTTTAATAAAATATATAATATAAAATAATTTGATTATCAAATTGAATTTAGATCATTTAAATTATTAATCTAAATCAATTTGATTATCATATGTTATGCAAAATATAGTAACTTTTACTTTTATTCGAAAATAATAATATTTTTTGACAAGTCTGAAATACAATTCACAATTAAACAAAGGAATATATCAATATTAGTGAAATAAGACAAGTTATAAAGGGTGAATATATTACTCAAAGAATATAAAGCAGGCTAACTGGACTAACTTGTAGTAAATACAAAATTATTAAAAAATCGAATAACCTTTAAAATTCAATACATGACAATAAATATGCAAATAATTATTTTTGATCCTAATCTTTTGATTTTTGTTAAGAGATATACAGGGAGGTATAAAAAGTATTGACCACCCAACGTAATACAAGTGAAGCATATATTGTTGCGCCCCTTCTAAATTAAGCTGCAGTTTTTTTTATTTTAAGTTACACATGATTATTATGTAAATGATCAAAATAAAAAAATTGCCATTGTATAAAGTAAAGTTGGTCATATGGTCATATGAAAAAAAAACTTTTTTTATTAGTGAAAAAAAATTTATCGCAAGGATATGTCGTGAAAATAAACTTAGTGAGGGTCAAAAAGAAGCTATTATCGCAGCTAAAAAATTAGGATACACAAATACTAGAATTTCCGCAGTCATAAATTGCTCCCATTCCTCTGTTCGATGTGTTTAGGAGTTGTACGAGCTAAAAAGCCTTCTAAAGAAACGTTTGGGTTGACCACGAATTCTTAACAAACTGAACGCAAACATCTCAAAAGTTTGGTAGTTAAAAATAAAAAAACCTGTCATCAAACCCTTTCTTAAATACGTTTAAATTTTATAAATGAAATAAACAAATCCATTTCTATACAAACCATTCGAAATTAATTAGTCAAAGAAAATCTCCATTCCTGAATTCCTCGTTTCAGTTCTTTAATTTCTGAAAGTAATAAAGAAAATCGTTATTTGTAGCCCGTACTTACAAAAATTAGACAATAGAAGATTTCAAATGAGTTGTCTGATCAGACGAGAGTACCTACACACAATTTAGAACTTCAGGTTTTGGATGATGTTAAGCCTAAACACTACGTCATTAGGATAATAAAGCTTATTTACTAACAGGGAGTTTATGTTGTAAACTATGAAAGAAATAAACACGAATTTATTTAAGTTGAAGGGTCAGGTCGTCTTTATTGATGATTTATGTT
>CAJVPQ010003455.1:0-11127 GCA_910591825.1 Funneliformis caledonium
ATATTATAATAACCAATAAAATAATAAAGTATATTTTTACTATATAAAAAATTTTATTTGCATATTTTGCATTTTTGATAATATTAAAATGCACATTTTTTATTTTTGCATTACACGAAACTGTGGGCTCTACCAGAGACCACAAAACTTTATTAGTTAATTTATAATAATCATGCTTTACAATACTACATATAAAAAAAGTGCTAAACTTTGAGAATGCGACATCATAGCTCAATCTTAAAATTCAAGTATCACATGAGCACTATGTCACAAACTCACTTAGCTTAATTTTGTCGAATATTTTTCTTAACATGAGATGCAACATATTTAATATCACCATCACTTAAATTTGAAATAGTTGTCACTGAAACCATTTTTATTTGTTGAATTAATACCATCTGTTGAATCTTATCATCAGTAATACGAAAAAAAAGATTATAAACTTTTCTCACTCTGTCTGATTCTTTCGAAGAGCATTTTTTGTAACTTCTTTTGGAAGCTGATCTTTAACCTCATCATAGAGCTTCTTTAGGATTTCATACTTTGCGTACGAACTTCTATAATAGGCAAGACATTTCTTTAGCTCCTCTCTATAGTAGTAATATGTTTCAATAAGTTTATGGTATACCTTTTCCTTTCATTTCTCAGCATTGAAGATTTTAAATATAGGTTAAAAAGAGTTCAATCAATTTTAACTTCCAGTACAGCTTCTCTTTGGAGTCCTCTCCTTTCCTTAATTTCAGAAAGTCAAGTAGTATCAGAAGATAACTCTCAAATAAGCTTATTTAAAATATTAAAGTCTTCTAGCTGAACATGTTTCTTAGATTTCTTACTGGTTGAAGATTCTGTAGCATTGTTAGCCCTTTTCTTACCCTTACCGCTAGAGGAAGTTTTCTCAGATTGAGTCGATTCTAAAGGAACCATTTCAACTTCTTCATTCTCATCATTTTTTTCCTCATCTATACTCATTTCTTCTTTCTCTTCACGCTATTTTATATCATTGGCTGATGAACAGAGAGGACACAGTTTGCGTGAACTGTCAATGCAATAGTAATGCACAATATGCTTGCAGGTTAAGTATATAAGTAGTTTGGAGGAAGCTTGAGGTAAAGCTTGAGAAGGGATTTGAAGAAAGCCTATAGGTGGAAGACACGAAGAAAGGTTTTCAGAATATTTAGCGCATCTTAAATAACTTCTAGCTTGTTAAAATTCTGTATTCTCAATTCTCTCCATCCGTATAGTTGGTGAAGATAGAATAAATCTTTCGCTCATCATGTTGGATAAAGCTGAAATTGGCGACTCTTGATTAGTAGTAGAAAATGGTTCTATGATATCAACATTCTTTTCACAATCAGAAAATAAACATGTATTTAGCATGGTTAGTAGAAGCTTTTTCTCATTGCATATCCTGTAAAAGGTGTGGTCACAGCTGAGAATAGTAATCACCTTCAGAGGTCATGTTAAAATTTCATTATTACATTCTGAACATTGGTCTAGCTCTGGAATTTCTTTATCCATGACGATATCATCTTCAAGATTTTTTAAGATATTATAAGTAAGCTTCATATGATTGTCAAGAGACAATTCGCCAGATTTTAGAGTTTTGCTTTTTTCTCAGTGTCTTACTTCGTGTCAAGCCTGTCATATTGGATATACTAGCTTTGCTAATACTTCTTGTCAGCATAATTCATCTGGCCTGTTTTATAGCACTTGTAAATTCAGCGGGAAAAAGCATATTCAGATCTTCACTAGCAATTACGCACTGCATTTCATCACTTTGTTAATCCAGTCCTTTTAGAACTATCTCTCTGCAAATCAATAAAAATGACAAATGATTAGCATAGATATTCCCAAATTCCATATGCAAAATATTGATTGCTCCAAAAAATACCTATATTTGAATATTGTTTTGTTAGTATAATAGTAGCGTGAAAGATATAATAAAATTGTAAATTGAGTCAGAAAAAAAATAATGTGAAATATATATGCAATTTACATGTCACACAGCTCTATTCTTCAGCAAGAATTTTACTAAATATCTTCTGCGCATTTTAAGTGATCAGATTTAGAATACCGCAGTCTCTTTTGTATAAGCTACCCACGTGATTCAAAAAAAAATAACCTATACGATAATTCAGTCTATGCGAATATATGATTTTGCTTGATAATTCTCCTAAGTGGTTATCAGAGAGATAATGGGACTTATAATTAAGGAGGTATTTCTTTTGTATCTTCTATCACGATAATAGTAACCTCTATCACATTTACCATATTCATTTCTTTCATACGACGTTTCTTAGATACAGATTTGTCACTGTCATCTAAATTCTCTTCACTTTCTTATGTAATTCAGTTGGATTCTCAAGTGTTTTCTATTAATACTCAATCCTGCTCATACTATAGATGCCCTTAGTGTTATGAAGTACCAGTACTGACTATACTATAGATATAATCATAGTCAGCATCGAATGCCTCGTCAGTCTTTCAATTTCCCTTACAGTAATCATATTTTAAAAGTTCATCTGAAAGTTGATAAAATGATAAGTGATACATATTACGTCATTATAGTAATAGGTCTATTATAAAGCTAACCAATTAATACTATATAAATGTAACATAAGATTTTTCTTTTAATAATTATATCATATATATCACTTTTCGCACTTTAGTATTATGATATTATGGATGTTATGGTCGGCTGACTATTCCAGTGACAAATAACATGTAACGAATAAGTTTTTTACTTTGTGAAATTATCCAAAAAATAAATAGTAATTATGCTTCACCATCTAAGTGTGATAGGGTGATAAATAATACAGATCTTACCCATATAAGTTAATCTGTCACACATTTCAGATGTGCTCACTTCCTTAACTCATGTAATTAAAACACTTTCACGTAAAAACACGTACATCCACATGACTTCTTATATTTTAAAAGTGTTCTTATCCTAGACCCCTTCAGGGTAAAAATTATAGATCCTCAGGGTCTAGGCAAATTAACTTAGACCTTCCTCCTTTTTTAATAATTCCAAAATTGGTAGATAAATTAAAATTTTTTTTTTTTAAAAATGAGACAAAAAATGAAACTAATTTAATAAATAAAATTAAAAACAAGAACGAATAGCTTTACTTAAAATTTTTGGATAATACTGTAGATAAAATATTGATACTTTAATGAAATTAAAAGACAAGACTTCATATTTATCGCTTATATATAGTACTAAATATATTTATTAAAAACTTTAGCGGGATTAAGGATAATTTTGCATTTAACATTTATGGATAGTACTAAAGATAATATATATTAGTAAGTTATAATATTTTAATAGTAAGTAAGAGCAGTCTTTTTAAAAGAGCAATTAAAGCATTTTTTACTTAATTCCTATTAAAGAAAGTATTTAAATTAGTTTTCTAAAGAAAAATTTGTTTGTTTATTTACATAAAAATATGTTAACACTTTCATTATTTTATTTATATAGTTTTGTTTTTGAAATATTTTATGTTTCTTTTAAAATTAAAAAATTACATTATATAGAAATTATTGTATATATGCATTATATTTTATTTTTTTTTACTTAATAAATGTATATTTTTTTTAATTAAATAATAAACTACAAATTATCTTAAAATTATTATTATTATTATATTTTTTTTTTATATAATAACTTGTAATCTGATAGCAATAATATTAAAACAAATATTTTACATTTTTTAAATAATTAGTTAAGCAAATATAAAAATCTTCAAAATTTTTTAATTTTAATTTTCACAATTATCATCATGAATATATAAACTAAAATCAACACTATCAATCATTATTTCTTTTATATCATTTAAAGAAATACCTTTATAATCCTCTGCAATAAGTCTAATAGCAGTTTCAGAAACCAAAACTTGAGATAAGTATTGGGATGAAGATTGCGGAATATAAAGATCTACAGTTAGTATTTCAGTTTGAATAAATAATTCAGTTAAAATTTTTTAAGATAATCGCTAAGCTCTTAAGTCTATAATATTCAGGCTAAAAAAATATAATTAATTAAATTATTTCATATTTTTAAATAAAAATATATTTCTGATTTATACTTACTTGTAAAGATTCAAAATAATTAATTTGAATAATAAATTGTTGACTTTTGATAATCCTATTTCTTGAATTCTTTTAATTGCATTTACGTAATATTCACTATATTTTTGTCTTTTTATAATTTTTAGTAATTCTAATTTCAAATTTGTAATCCGATTAGATAAATTTGCAAAATTTATATATAATAGAAATCCTTTTCTATTTCCATAAGGAATAATTATTTTTTCTCCTTTATAAACTTGACAAAACTCATATTGTTCAATTATAGTATTGTCAGATACTATAATATAAGTTTAAAATTAGACTATATTATATTATTAAAAGGCATTTATATAAAATTTAATATAATATATACTTTTTCCTATTAAAATATTATTTAAATATTCTGATACTTTTAATAGTAATGGATTTGATAATGTTTCATTACAATATAAACAATTATTATTATTTTGATATATTTCTAAATAATTATTAATAAAATAATATATTAGAATAAAATATTTTTCATTAAATATAAATATAAATACACTTACCTAAGTTTGATTTATTAGAAAAAACATTAGATTCAAAAAACTGTGGATATTGAGTAGTAGGTGGAGAAGATAAATTTTAAATTTCATTTAATGGTTGTGTTACTGTATTTTGTGCTATATAAGTAGATTCATATTATCTAAATTAATTATAAATTCTAATATATTATTATTGGTATTTTCGTCAATTTTCTTCTTTTTTTTTAGTTTTTCTAGCTGATTCTCCTACACTGGTGATTCTTTTATTAGATGGTCATCCTTTTTCATGAATGATTAATGGATTTTTTACTGTTGGTATAATATTTGAATTATTAGATTGTATTTGTGTTCCTTTTTCAATTTCAGAAACAAATACTTCATTAAAAGAAGTATAAAAAGTTATAGTCGATATAGGATATTGTGTTACAAATCGTTGTATTTTTTGTAATAATCGAGTAAGCATATATTGATAATCTTGATTATCATTAGATAAAGTTATTGTTGATTCTTATAAAGTCATTAATGATTCTTGTAAAATTGTAATTGTATTTGAATATAATCTAATATAATTATTAATAAGTTCCTTTTTACTTGAAATTTTTCTCTATCTTTCATAAAAAAGGCTAATTGGAAGTTTGTTCAAATTTAGTTGTATTGCAACTCTTAAAATATACTGACATATAAAACCTGAAAATTGAGTATATTCACATGTATATGTGAAATAATTAGAATTAGAATCATATTTCACTATTCATCCATTTATTTCTTTTTCATATCTTTGAACTTGAAAAATTATTTCAAAATTATTTGTTTGGCTATTTATATTTAAAAAAAAATAATCTTTAATAAAATATATAATTAAAATTATAAAATTCTATTAAAATATATTACCTTGAAATTTTTTTACATTTATACATAAATGATTGTATCAATTGTTCTTGAGTTTTTTTTAAAGAAAAGTAATTAAAATAGATGCTATTTGACATTCAAATGGATTTGTAGTTTTGTATATAATATTGTAATTATTTTATTGATATATACGAAATTCAGTTTTTTCATTTTGTGTATCTAAAGCTGATTAAAATGCCGTAATAAATATCAAAAGTGATATACTTGCATCTAAATAGCCTTTCATCATATTATTCATAGATTTTTCATGTTGAATTGTAATCATATTTGTCATAAAAATATTATGATTTAACATGCAGCTCATTTTTCTTTTGTCTTTTTCATTTGTAATAAATAAGTTGATGCAGCTGGATAACATGTTTTAAGTGAATCCCATTGAGAAAGAAAACTTGAAATATTCATTTTTTCAAGACATTTATAAAGTTCTTTAATGAATGTTGACCAATTTATACTAAGCTTTACATATAAATTTTTTATTACATTTTTCATTAAATGCCATTGACATAAATGATGTTTTGTGTCAAATGATTGTAAAATTTTTGGGTAAGCATTTGCCATTATACAATCATTATCAGTAAGAATAACCAATGGTACATGTTGATTGACTATTTCAAGAAATTTACTAAATACCCATATAAAATTATCTTCTGTTTCATCAATTATTAATGCATCAGCAAAACACACGCTATATCCATAATTATTTACTCTAGTAAAAATTCCAAATAGAATTTGAAAATGATTGGTTTTATAAGTATTATCAAATACTACAATATTATTAAATCTACTATAATTCATTCGTTATTAAGGAAACATTCATATTACTCATTTCAATCTTTTTATTATTATTAATATCAGTATAATAAAAGAATTCTGCATTATTATATTTAAGTTGTTCTAATATTTTTATAAATTCTTCAGTATCAAAATTTTTTTTTCTGAACTAGAAACTTTAAATTGATAAATAAAATTATAAATATCATTATATACACATGTAACATAATTACCAAACTCTTCTTTTAAAATTGTACGTATAGTGAGAATATCTACACCAGCATAATGTAATAATTCTATTCGTTGTTTAACATCATCAGGAATACTCTGTTCATTAGATATAAAAAATTGATAATTTTCATTAATCATTTGATAATTATGAATAAGATTCATATTAATTATATACTATAAACCATTAGAATTATTAAAAGAAGCACGAATATAAAAAAACAACCACATCGTTGAGATTTTTGATTTTGTTCTTTGTTAATTAAATTTTCATCTTCTGAGTCATATTCTTTTGATCCAGAATAACCAGCTCGAGAATATAATAATGTTCTTTTTCAAATTTTTTTTTCTGTAATTTCTTCTTTTTCTTTAGAAATTTTTTTAGAATTTTGATTTTTGGTAATATTTAAATATTCAACTTTTTCAAGTCTAATAATAAAATCAAGTTTATGTGCATAATCTTTGATTTTATTAACAAACTCATCATAACTCTTGAATATGTTATTAACTTGAGGTTGATAAATTTGAATAGAAGTCTGAACTTCAGATATAGTTTTTGTGATACAAAAAAAATTTACTATATAAACAGTATAAAAAAACATTAACCCGAAATTTTTATTGCAACTCGAAAATATGAATAAAGGTAAAAAAAATTTATTATGATATAAATATAAATATATGCAGATCATGTATTAATATAGAATTTCTAAATTAAGTTACAGATCTATATTAACCAGTCTGAACCCTGGGGGTCTAGGATAAGCAATTTGAACTTCCCAGTCTAAGTTAAGTTTTCTCAAATCTAAATTCATAAGGAAAACACATAACGTTATATACAATTTTAACCAATTAAATTTTATTTGCAGTTGTTAAAAGAAATGCATTTTTTTTTATAGTAATACAGGTAGGAAATAAAACTTCAAAAATTGGAATTGCTTTTAATTTACTTGTTCTAATAAATAATTTATAGTCTAATAACCTTTTTGATTTTTTCAAGAATTAAATAAACAAAAGCTTGTTATGAAATATTAGGGTAATTTTCAATTACTTGAGTATTTAATTTAAGCCGTTTACATGCTTCTGTTAAAAATTCATTTATCATAATTGATTAATCATTCCTTTTTTTTTCATAATACTATTATTTGTTTTTGCTTATATCCCATGTTTATCATCATTAGAATAAAAATACACTTGTCATATATTATTAAAATATGTTCTTTTTCATTATTTTGAAGATTTGGTAAGATTTTATTTATTGTTTATCCTTTATAAATTGTCATATTGGCTCTTTGTAATAGAAAGAAAGGAAACTACCAAAAAAAATTTTTTTTGTTTTATAAGCTAAATATTATATTTTTAATAAAATAAGTTCAGATTTAATATTAACTCAAAAAAAAAATTTTTTTGGTAGTTTCCTCCTTTTCTATTACAAAGAATCCATATATAATTCATATTTAACCATTTTTTCTAAAAACATTTTTCAATATTTTACTATATCTTCTCTTTCATGTCTATCAAAATATATTTCTTATTTTATTGTTGATGAAAAATCTAATATATTCAACTATTTTTTTGCTATAGAATCAAAAATAGATTTTATTTAGTAATTCCAATTTTTTTGTAAAAGAGTTTATTAATAAATTCTTTAAACTTTATTAATATTATATGTTTTTCTTAATTACAAATTTAAGTTTAATATTTTGCTGCTATATCTTTATCATCAATTAATCAAATAATTTTTTAATATTTATCTTGAAAAGTTAGTGAGAGTTGAAAATGTTGAAGTCAATATTTTGTCTAAACTTTAATATATCATATTTTATATAGTCAACTATCAAACAAATTTTGATATTATCAAAAAATTATTTAAAATTTGCAGCTTTAATACTTGTTTTTATTAATTCTTTTTCATTTTCTTTAACCTGTTCTAACATTTTAAATATTGGTCTTTTTTTATTATATTTAAATTACTAACATTTTGTATTGATTTTTCTTTAATTTTTCCTTTAGATCTTTAATTTTAACTTCAATTTTTTTAAAGTTTCATCTATCATCATCTATAAAAATTTTTTTAATATCAATTTTCATCATTTTTTTTATTTTAGGTTGAAAAATTTTATTAATTTTGATGTATCTTCTGCAACTTTACTCTATTTTCCACTTGGTCTATAATTATCATAAAATATATAAATTTTTTAATTAAATATAATCCACATAATTTTTTTTTTAAATAAGCATTTTTTTTCATATTGATTCTAATTCTAAAAGTCTTTTATAATTAATTTTTTTTAATATTAAATCTATATCTTCTTTTTATTTACTATTATCATTAATGTTTATTTATTTAATATTAATTTTTACTTATAGTATTATATAGATTATAATTATAAAAAAAGTAAGCAATATATTTATAGTTATTAGAACAATTTATATTTTTTGAATAAACATTATTTTTAAGTATATTATACTATTTTTAAATTAAACAATCCTTAAAAATAAATAACTATCAAATAAATAAAAATTGAAAATAAATAACTTATAAATTTCTGTAATAAACTATAAAAAAATATTAATAATAGATTAAATATAATTAATAAATTTAATTTTTTAATTATTTATATTATTATAAAATTTTTTTTTTTATTATATTACTATATATTATAAATTATATTTATTCATTGATATTAGTATTATTATTATTATTTATATTACTATTGATGTCTTATTATTATTAATATTATTTATATTGTCACAGATTTATTTTTAGTTATTTTAGCGTCTAAGTTGAAAAATAGTGGTAATTGACTCTACATGTTAGAGTTTCTAACCTTAGAATTTTTTCTAAGTCTTACAGGTATCTGTTATACTTAAATCAACTTAGCAATTTATTATGTTTTAGAATTTAAGATATATTTAATTGAACTCATAATGACAAACTTAATAGTAAGATAATATAGAGTATCACAATAAATTCTAAATGAGGAATAATATTAAAAAGAAAGTAATTTGTATAAATTTAAATTGATTTCTTTATTTATAATATTGAAACTCATAAAAGAGTTAATTAACTTATAATTGAATTAATTTACAACTTGAACAAAAAGCTATTCTATTTATAAAATTAATTTACTATGACTAATTACTTGTTACATTATAAATTAACTATTTTAGTAAACTTCAGCTATAAAATAATAATAAAAGAAAATATAAATACAAGATAAATTATAATGATGATTAAAATAAAAAAATAATAAAAATAATAATTATAATAAAAATAATAAATATGTAAAGAATTTAATAAAATAAGCCAATCAAATAAATCAGGTGAATCAGATGAATTTTATAAATCCTACAAATCAGATAAATTAATCTAATTTTTTAATGCAATATGTCAATCAAGATCTTCTTTAATATAATCTATATAAAATTAAATCTAATGATATTTGTAAATCAATGAATTAATCAGCTAATTTATCTAAAGTTAATATTTTATAAGTTTTATAAAATTTTATAATCATTTCATCTAAAATTTCTTCTTAAGCATATTTTAAATTTAAAATTTACAAATGTAATATTCTTGAATTCAATAATTTTAATAAGACCTATATCTGCTTAATGTATTTCTGCTAGTTATCATTAAAAGAATTTGTTTATAAATTAATTTTTATTTATTCAAGAATCATCATTTGTTTTTTCATTATTATTCATCTTTATTATTATTTTTTAATTTAATTTTTATTAATTTTCTTCTTTATATTTCTTTATTCTTTCTTTTATTATTATTCTAAAATCTTTTTCTTCATTATTCTTGAATTTTACTATATCTTTTTATTTCTTCTTTAATAAAGTTTCTTATTTTCATAAATAATATTTTTTTAAATTATTTAATTTTTTATTTTCTGTTAAACTTCAAATCTATTTCTATTTTTACTCATTATTATTTTCTCATTAATGTTATTCTTCTTCAGTATTTTTCATTAATATTAATTTAAATTCTTTTCTATTGTTAGCTTTATAATATATAAAATTATTATCTTTCCTATTTCTTCTTTTTTATTACTTCAATATTTCTTGATTATTATTTCATATTTATTTTTTCTATAATTCTTTAATTTTTATTTATTTATTATTTTATTTCTATTAATATATTTCTTCTTTTCTTTTTCAGTTAATATTTTCTTCTTCTCTTTTTATGTTCTTTATATATTTTATATTTTATTTTTTATAGTGTTATCTTTTTTTTAATTTATTATAATATAATTTTATTTCTTATTTTGTATTCTTTTAAGTTTTATTTTAGACCTTTTATTTAATTATTTTAAATTTATCATTTTAATGAGTTTCTTTCCATTGTAATTAATATTTTTCTTTTATAAATTATTTAAATATTAGTTTACTTATAAATATATTATCTAATTATATATTATTTAAAAATATTATTTTATAAATTAATAAATATATTAAGAATTAGAACAAACCTATTATTCCTTTCTAAATATTAAATTTATGCATAATTATTTTTTTATTAATTATAAGATTACTATTATCAATCAGTGGTCATGTCAGGATTAGGCAAATCACTTGTCGATCACTAATTAAAATTTTGTGTAACATTAATAAT
>CAJVPQ010003456.1:0-11126 GCA_910591825.1 Funneliformis caledonium
ACTTGATAGATTTGTTCAAATTTAAACATGTAGATTTGTAAAGTTAAGAGTTAAGCAAATTCTAATATCTTAACTGCAATAAACTGCAGTTAGTAACATCAAGTAAAGACTTAAAAATGTAACTAACCTGAGTTGAAGAATTTTACAGTGACAATACCAAAGTTTAATTATAAACTAGCTATATATATTTATTTTAATAAACTGATAACGATTTTTTTCTCAATTTATCAATTATTGTTATAAAAAAAATTTATTTTCTTTATTTAATGAATTTATCAATCATCATTATATAAATAAATTTAAGATTTTTTATACTGAATTATTCTTAATATAGTAAAATATCAAGTGTTAATTGATTCAAATTATATACAGGCTAATAATTAATATTATTCTTTATTATTTATACTTTTATATTTTATTATGTCTTCTGAAAAAGTGTAGTACATTATCTATAGGACAAAAAAAGAGCTTTGCCTTAAAAAGCAAATAATCTATTAATGTTAAATATTGAATTTATTAGTTATTATAATATTAAATCTAATACTGTTAATGATATTTTAAAGAGAAAGTTTGAATATTTGTCAATTTCTAGTTCTGAACAGAATAAAAAAAGATTTTAAAAACTAATCTATAAAGAAGTATATAAGGTAGTTAGTATTTAGATATCTTAGTTTTTATTTATAAACTAAACATTATGTGATGATATATTAAAACAAAAGGCCAAATCTTTTACTAATAGATTTGGAATTATAGAATTTAGCATATCTGTAGGTTGGTTAACAAATTTAAAAAAAGAAATAATCTTCATTTATATGTTAAATCAGATGAGATTGTTAGTGCTTCTGATATAGAAAAGTTTAATAAATATCAGAAAATAATTATTGAAAAATTAGTAGAATATAATTTGCAAGATATTTACAATTATAATAAAATTAGTATTTTTTTAAATCTAATTTTAATAAATGCATAATTTTTTATTTAGCTCTTTTTTGGTAACTAGAACTCTTAAAAATACTTGCATAAAGTCATGTAGCTAGAACTAAATGATCAAAAATAGAGTTACTATTCTATTAACTTACAATGCTATAAGTGAAGATAAACTGAAACCATTATTTATATATAAGTATACAAATTCACGTCTTTTTTGTAATACATCTATTAAAGATACTGTAGAATATTATTAGAATAAAACTGCATAAATATAGCAATCAATTTAGTTAAACTATTTAAAAATCTAAATAGTTTAATGCAAGCTTAAGAAAAAAAATTCTTTTATTAATGGATAATACACCTACTCATGGAAAAGAAGATGAAATTTCTTCTTTTAATAATATTGAATTATATTATTTACCACCAAATACCATGTTACATTTGCAACCTTTAGACGCTAAAATTATAAATTTATTTAAAGCTAAATATCAAAAATTTTTGGTAGAAAATAAGGCTAAAGCATATGATTTTGCATAAGAATTAAATAGCAAAATATCCCCTATTACAATTTATAATGTAATTGATTTTATTGTAAAAGCATGAAACTAAGTAAAATCTATTACAATTAAAACTGCTAGATAAAAACTGAAATTCTTTCAGAATATAATGATAAAGATAGTGATAAGGAAGAAAATAATACTATTCTTAAATTAATTGAGGAAAAAGATCAATAGAATTTGAAAAGTACAATAAATAAATTACCATTTGATGATCCTTTATCTATAGATGATTATATAAATGCTGATAAATTAAATAGCAATGATATTTTTCTATCAAATGATGAAATTGTTGAAATAATGAGACCAAATCCAGATGTAAAAGATGATTTATAAGATGAAGAAAAAATTATTTCTTGTATCTTCATGACAGAAGTATTAATTAATGTAAAAAATCTTATTAATTTACATAATTTTCCACCTAAAAATTTTGATGTAACTAATAAAGAATTAAAATTTTATAGATTATTAGGCATAAGGTGTTAAGGTATAAATCAGAATCTTTAATACAATTAAGTATGAATGAATTTATTAATTTTAATTAATACTATAATTAATATTATTTTTGAAATAATATTTTTTTTTTATTTTTATAATAATGTAATAATAAATAATTAATCTAATAAATAAAATCTAGTAAATATAATATAACAAACTATGAATCTGATAATAAAGCAAAATAATATAATGAATTGCAAATTCAATAAATAAAGTAATAAATCATAAATTCAATAAATGTAATGAATCTAATAAGCTATGAATCTAATAAATTAATATTGATATAAGTAAATTATAATTCAAATTTAAAAAAAGAAAAAAAAACTAAACTGGTATCAAAAGTAATAGAAAATTATTTATAATATTAAAAAACTTTGATTTTTTAAAATTCTTACTTATTTTTGCTATTCTAAATCATTTAATATCTTCTTTTATTCTATTATGACTATATAAAATAAATAAAATACAAGTTAGCAGATTAATATTATCTTTGAAACTTTTTTTATAACTTTAATATGTTGAAGGGTAAAACTGAATTTAAATATTAACATATCATTTTAACAATTTTTATAAATTTCATATTTAAATATTACATAAATAGATAATCTTGTACTATAACAAATTTTACAATATACTAAAATATTATACCTTTTCTTATTTAAATCAGTATATAAAAAACTTGTTGTTTTAAACTCTCAATATTATGACTTAATATTACTGAACTAGACAATTCGTTATAAAGAGTTCTGACTGTATATTAATGACTTATTTTTAAATTTAATATTTTGATTTTTAAATATATTTTTTTTTAATTATCTATATTTATTTTAATATTTAATTTGATATTTAATTTTTTTGAATATATGTTTTTAATTATTAATTTTTATTTTTATTTTTTTTTTAAATTTTAAAGAATTTTTTAATTTATTATATTTTTAGTTTTTTTTGATTAAATTTTTAATTAATAAATATTTAAATTTATTCTTAAAATATTGTATAATTTAAATTAAAATAATCTTTTATCTATAAGAGATATTTTATTTTTAATAAATTTTTAATATTTAATTTTAAATTTTCTTCAAATATTAATTTTTTAATTAATTTTTTTAATTACTTAATTCGTAAGATTTTTTAAATTAAAATAATTGAAATAATTGAAATTTTATTTTATTTATTTTTTTAACATTTCAATTAAAAATTTTTTTAATAATTAGTTAAATAAAATAAAAAACAGTTCTATAGGATTAAACTATACTAAAATGTGATTTTACATTCAATTTATCAGTATTTTAATAATAAATTATTCTAATTTTTTAAGATTATAATCCAATTTTCTAATATTTTAAATAATAAATACATTTAATTCTCAATATAATATTTAAAAATCTAATATCTGATCCTAGAAATCTAAAACTTAGTTAGTAAAGAGGTATAATATTTTTTTATAGTAAAGATAATAGCATTTATATATAAATAAAATAAAAGTAATAAAAAAATTGATTTATAATCATTTATTAATTTTATTTTAAAAATTAAAATATAAAAATTAAATTAAAATTTTTTTATTTAAGATAAAATGAAATATTTTCTAATTTATATAATTAAATGAAAATAATTAGTATATAAAGAATACATTTTATCTTAACATATTTATTTAATTTTAAAAAAAAAGTTAAATAGATTTTGAATTAATAAAGTGATATATAATAATTTTAATAATATAAAAATAATAATAAAACTACTAAATCAATTTTAATAATTTTTGATTTTTTAAAAAAGATTTAGAAAAATTAGTAAAAAAAAGTTTAAAAAAATGGTTATTTAACAGTAATTTTTAAGTAATTTAATCAGTTTATTAACTTTTAGATATAGTAATTAAATTATTTAAGAATGTATAATATTTATAAAATAGTTAATAAAAATGTTGATTAAACTACTAAAGATAATCTTCATCAGTATATAAAATTTAAACCAAAAGTCATGTGTATAAGTTGTACTAAAAATAAAAAATTAATGCATGTATTACATAGTATTTCCATTTTTATAAATAATTTATACATTTTTATATATAATTTATCTATTTTTAGTAATTATTTGTGTACATTTTATGCTGTGTAATATGTGCATAAAAAAATTTAATATGCACATATGCACATTATGTATATGAATTTTACACACTGATCTTCATCATATTAAATTTAATGATATATATAAAAAATAAAATAATTTATTAAAAATTATATAGTTAATTAACTTAAATAGGATTTTTATTATTAAAAGAACATTAACCTTACATTAAATTTAAAATGAAAGATAACTCAAGAAATGATTTTAGTTAGAGATTTAAATGAATCAAAGTATTTACAAAAGAAAAGAAAAAGTTCTTTATTTTATATTTAATTTTATAAAGCAAATTTCTGATAAAATAATATTAATTATTTTAAATTTTATTATATATTAATACTTAGATATACTGTAAATGATGATGGTAATTTTGTAATAATAAAGATAAAATCATTTTTTATTTTATTTTATTTTATTTTTTTTTTATAAATTTATTTAAGAGTATTTATTTTTAGCAAATATAATGTAATTATAATTTTTCAGAAAATTATATAAAGTATAATTTTTTTAATAATTTAATTTTTTTTATTTTAATATAAAAATTATATTAAAAAATATAAAATAAAAAAATGATAAATGTTTAAATATTATTTAAAAATTTTGAAATTAAATATAATATTTTTTTAATTATTTATAATAATGCTATAAATACCTGCCATAATTTTCTTAGAATAGTTTTATTATATTCTTATTAAACTTTAACAGTTTTAGTTTGCATTATAAGAGTTTTAACAATTATTAAAAACTTTATCTTCATCTATAAATAACACTATTTAAATAATAAACTTAATAAATTAATTTTTGAAATAAGTTAAATTATATGTTAAAAAACTATGATAAAATTTGTAAAACATTTTAATAATAAAAAATAGTTTTGATAAGTATGATTAATTATTTATTTTAAATGTTTAATTTATAAATAATAATAAATTTAAAATATTAAAATATTTAAAAATTAAAATTAATTATAAACATACATTTTTTAAGTATTCATTTTTAATAATAATCAACTAAATCCTAAAACCTAAAATAAATTTTATATTACAGATACTGAATATTTCTATATTCTTTCTTTTTTTATACTTGCAAATAGGGATGTTAAGCGATCATAAGCGGTCCTAAAAGTTCCAATAAAATTATAAAGAATTATTTTTGAAATTTATTATTAAACTTTTCTATTATAGTGTTTTAATGAGTTATTTAAAGAAAATAAATAATAAATCCCAGAATTTCTTGAAATTTAAAATTTAAGGATTTAGGACCGGTCCTATATTAGCTGTCCTATCAAATTGCCAATTTTGAATACCAATTACGCTTTTTACAAATTAATTATAAAATATTTATTGACAATTTTGATGGGGTTATTTATTATAGATAAGTGATTAGACTTCTCTAGAGTTAGTAATCGTAAGGACCGGTTAAGGACCACTCAACATCACTACTTGAAAAAAGATCGACTCGAATACTTTATTATTCGTGTGATTGACCGGCAATTCGAAAGGTCCGTAGTCAATCTACATATAATTGTTTCATATAAAAAATTTGATTAGTTGCATCGTTGACGGTTTCGAAATCATTTTCGGTCGAGACCCTTTTGGAACTGCCGAAACCCAAATTTCGATAACAATGAACCTAATATTTCTGTTTTTGCCAAAATTTTCGTTAGGTACTGAGCTCGTATAATATAAAGGTGCTTCTTTTTAATTCTACGCAGAATTTTATTTCTTACAATCCAATGTTCTTTGTAGAATTTAAAATTCTTCAAGGTAAGGTTTGTAGAGAAATCAAAAAAATTTTGGGAATTACTATCGAAACAACTGGTTCACATTTAATTTACAAAATGAGAGTCTATTTCTATTCTTGAAAATCATTGAAAAATGACAATTAATAATAGTAAAAATATAATGATGATGATGTACAGTTGCATTGACCTTTTTATTTTTTCTTGTGAAGCCACAAATTAAATACTAAAAAAATTTCACCCATTACGGTGACAATCGTTTTTGTCGGTTAAACCTTTAATACTGGCATAAAATGTTTCGGGTAAGTTTTTAAATAAGTTATTGGTTTCGTGTCATTTATTGTAACTTGAACGTCAATCGTTAAATGAATACGTGTATTTCAGGGGACTTCACGTTTTTTTTTTCTTTAATAAAGAATCATTCAACCAATAACTAGCTTATTGTTGATCGATACAATTACGGACAAATTTAATACATGGTAAGAATTCTGTTAGGAAGGCTTTGAAGGCTCTCCCCATTTACACACATTAAAATCTAAAAATAAAAAATAAAAAAAAAAGTTTTTTTGCCGACTCGAAAAAAATTTGACGGAGTCTATAGTCATAAGATTATATTTGGAAAATTTATGATCGATCGAAAGGTTCTCTTACTCTTTATTTACAACAATTAATATAATTGATTGTTCCAATATATCAACTTAAGTTATTTGTAACAACAAAACACAAATTTATATAACAGTTATGATCAAAAGTTCTATTTAGAATATGATATGTGTTACAAATAATCAAATAATCAAAGAACAAAGTATTTATAAAATGGAATGATTTACCTTTTTTTTTTTGTATATAAAAACATCCTTTCCATAATTTTTTACCTTTTTTTTTAAAAAAAAAAACAAATTTGTAAATCCTTTTTATTTCCTTTTTAATAAACATTCGAAAGAATTCACGAAATAAATTAATATTATAGACAAATTGATTAAATTGCTGTGTAACCTTGTTACGATATTTTAACCACGCAGTTTAACCGATTTCGGTGCCAAATAAATTCCGCGGGTCAATAAACTTTATTTCAAATACAAAATAGTACATAAAAGCACATTCTTTTCATTATATAAGAACCGCTTTTGTTTATTTATTTTAATATTTTTAATTATTTTTCATTCATTCCTTTTTTATTTTACAGGTATCCATTACTTTATATATAGATATATTTTTTTTTTTTCTATTTTTTCGTCAAAAGAATAAAACGAGATTTCTTTTAAATTTCTAAATAGAAATCCAAAATATTATTTATTGTAGATAATTTGATTCATTTATCATAAATATTTCCAACGACTGTTCGTTTTTTAAACGCTATCAAAAGAAAGTAAATTTCAACGATGGAAACAACGTCACGATATCCTAGATTCCACAAATATATTACAAGAGTATACTTGGTAATAATATGTTTGCTTGCAATTAGTTTACCAATATCATACTTGATTAGAAAACAACCTACTGTAAGGGATATCATTGGAATAATCATTGGTGTATTACTTTTTTATGTCGTTTATTGGGTATGCTAAAAAATTTTTTTTATCTTTTCTTTCTCAGAGTAACCTTTCTAAACTTTTTTTTTCTCATCTCTCGTTCGTATATAGCTAATAGTAAGATTAAATTGTTATGGAACGCCATTACAAGGAGGGACATCAACATCAAATAATAATAATAATAATAATAATAATAGTAATAGTAATAATAATAATAATAACAATTCAACATCATCATCACGTTCGTCAACGAATGGTGGAGATAGCAATACGAATCATCATCCAACATTCGCCATTTATAGATTAGGTGGATTATCTGACAGATTACGTCGATTTGGCAGTAGTCAAAGTAGCTATAGTACTTCTACTGCAAATGATGATGAGATTAATTATGATTTAGAAGAAGCATTGAGACCTCCTCCCCCGAATTATAATATTGCTTTAGGAGGTGCTGGTTTGCCTCCTCCATATCCGAATGATTTTATAGAAGGAAATACACAAAACTCCGAAAGTAATAACACGTCCCCCCCACAAATGAGTGAAAGATTTGTTCCTCCAAGACGTCCTGTACCTTCTATTCCATCATCAAGTTCTCTAAGGCGCCCTGTTCATCTAATACCATCACTACCACCATCATCTTCACAATCTACATCACAAGATGGCTCTTCTCCTATAATAGTTGATTCACCTCTTAGACGTTCAATACCTCAATCATCGAGGCGTACTGTGCCTTCAATTCCCACTTCTTCGTCATCAACAACGACAATAACGTCATTAGATAACAAACCACAACAACCAAGACGTCCCGTTCCTCTTACTCCCACATCATCATCATCGAGTTTATACAAAAGTATAAATCAGCAGCATCAATAACAATAGAACAATACAAAACTCAATTTAATTAACAAATAAAATTCTTAATGATAATTTAATTCTATATAGAGAATTCGAGGACGAAGTGAGAAAAAGAAATTATACATCGAGATACTCAATATGATTTCAATATGAATACACAAGGAAGAATAGTATAAAAAGACATTCTTTTTAATAAGAGTTGAAGGTGGTTGATTTAAAATCAATTGTAAATTTAATTAAATGTATAATATATTTAATCAAACAAAAGTACATATATATATTATGTTTATATTTATTTATTTTTTTTTTTTAAAAAAAAAAAAGTTAATATATAAAGAAAATTTTGTAAAGAATAAAATTTTGAAGTAAATATCACAAAATGTAAACCATCTGTCCCAATTTTTTTTTTACATTTGATGATAAAATGTAAAACGAATTATTTTCGAGTTTCACAATAATAAGCTAACGCGTGGCGCAGAACTTTCATTTTTTGGCGCGCAAATTTTTTTTTATATAAAGTGATGAATTTTCTTATTGTTCGTCTCATTGATACAAACATTCTGGCTGAATAAAACTTATACATTATGTTGATGCAATTATATCATAAATTTGGAAAATCATATATAAATGAATCTAAACTCGATGTAGGTTAATTGTATATACATAGAGGAACTTATTGATACATATTAGATTATGTTTATTTCTTAATTATTTTTTTTTTTTTTTTTAATTTTTAAAAAAAAACCAATTTAAGCATTCTTTTAAACCGAAATTTGCTAAACAGTTATTTTTATATGTCACATTATTTATTATATGAAAGTTGATAAAAAAGAAAAAAAAAATTTTTTTTTTTCTTTTTTTTTTTTCAATTCGATTTCTTTCCGTACGAAAATTCAAAAAATAATAATATCATATATATATATAATTAATTATTTATTTATTTTTCACAAATGATTTATTCAAATATAATAATAAGAATAGTTTATTTAATTTTTTTAATTTTAAACAAATCTATATTAGTATATTCAGCAAAAAGCTCTGGTGGATCAGGAGCTTTTATTTATGTTAATGCCGAGGGAAATAAATCATGCTCAAATTTATGTATAGCAATATTTTCATTAATCGCTACAGGAGTGGCGGTAGCGGTATCAGCTTGTTGCTATCTGTGTCATAAAAAATTTGTTAAAAAAGAAAAGTTATTACCTTCTTCCGTCACAAATGATACGCTTGATTTAGAAGGACAACCGACGTTACCATCATATGATTCACAACCACCTGCTTATTCGGAATTAAGACATTCTAATTCATCATCACAATTACCTCATTCCGAAGCATTTAAGGATGCCGAAGGTTTCTTTAAGAATAATCAACCATCTAATTCATTACCTCCTGATAATGTAATACAAGAGTTATTAAAACAAGATACTTATTCTTCTTGGAAATTTCTTCCTGAAAAAATTCTCGAGCAACTAGAAATTATTTTGAGTAATGAAGATGGAAGAGAGCTAACATTTAATAATTCCAAAAAGAAAGGATTAAAATATAATGAAATCATTGTACAATCCAATTTACCTTTCTTTAATCCAAAAAAATGTATTGATAATGAAAAAAGAGAAGTTGAAAAGAATGAAGAAGATTACGAATTACATTACTTTGAAATTTCCATCATTGAAAAATCCGATGATGTAACAAAGGTTGCTATTGGGCTAACTACAAAACCCTATCCGTATTATAGGTAAGATACCATGCGCAGTAATTTTAATGGTTGGATTTCAATCACTTTAACCACCTATGTTTTTTTTTTCATGATTCGCTTCAGAATGCCCGGTTATAATAAATACTCGATCGGTTATCATTCAGATAGTGGACATAAGTACCAAGATTCTCAATATGATTCGCAAGAATACGGACCAAAATGGGGTGAATCGGGGGATACTATTGGATGCGGGTACAAACCATCTTCGGGAGAAGTTTTTTTCACAAAAGATGGTGAATATTTGGGAAAAGCTCATTCATATAATGATGAAAAACTTGTATGGTATCCGACTGTTGGTGTGGAAGGAACCTGTAAATTGGAAGTAAATTTTGGTGATAGTCATTCTATGTTTAAATATAAACCGGCTAGAAGCTTTGGTCCTGGTGCCCAGGGTGGCTGGTTATATAAACATTTAAGTCCTAAGAAATGGTCTGAAGTGTAGATCACTTTTTATCATTCCTTTGGTTGTAAATATGTTTATATGAATTTCCCCCCTTTTTTTTTGTATTTTTAGTTATTTCATTCAAAATATATTATTATTCATTATTTTCATTTTAATATACATATCTTATACAAATTTTAATAAAAAAATTTATGCTAAATCTAAGTTTATATGTATGAAATTATAATAATAAATCTTTCAATATTATTAAATATGAAATTCAAATTAAATTATATAATTTAAGATATAATTATAAATTAAGAATATATATATATATATATATATGTTTTAGCTATTTAATAATATTAATTTTTTATTCATATTATATAGTATTACTATTTACAATTATATAAATTATATAACATTTTATTAAGATTTATTAAAAAAAAAAATATTTTAATTATTTTAATAATTTTAATTATAAAATTTATATTTTATTATAAACTTAAAATAAATAAAATAAATAGATTTTAATAACATTTAAAATAAAGTAAATAAGTTTAAAATTTTTTTAATTTTTAATTAAATAAATTATAAATATAAGCTAAAAAGTTTTAATAATAAATTTAAAATTAAATAAAAATTTATAATTATTTTTATAAATATTATTTAATATTATATATAAAAATTTTATAGAATATAAAAGCTTATATTATTTATATCAGTATTAATAAATGATCTTTGGATTAAA
>CAJVPQ010003457.1:0-11119 GCA_910591825.1 Funneliformis caledonium
GAGCTTAATACATTTTAATCTAATAACATCAAAAACTAAAATGCAATAAAAATCTCAATTTTGCTAAAAAATTTCCAAAACCTGATTTTCCTAGCAATCAATCCATATAATGAAAACTAGATAATATAATATAAGTAATAAAAAGAAACTTATATAATATTTATAATAAAAAATAAACTATTTAATACAGTATTACATGTTTAACATGTATCATTTTTATGATTTTTGATATAGTTAAAGATCATCTGAAATGCAGCATAATTTGTGACTAACACTAGTAATTAATCAGTTAAACCTGAAATAATACTAAAATCAAGCTAATAAACTAAATATTTTAATATTATAATTATTAGTATTGTAAGAATAAGGTTGAAAGAGGAATTAAGTTTAGAATTTCTCTTTGTAATAAATGAAACTGTTGTATAATATGTCAACATAAACAGTATTTTACTTATAAGATTAGTTTTTATATTGTTAATAAATATAATTACAAAAGTATAAATTTACTGCTCACTTCTTTTTCTTTTAAATAATAAACCTAAAGAACAATACGCATAACTAACTCTATTTATTATTTTTATCTGCTAATTATATTTTTTACAGTTAAATTTTACTGACTTTAGTTTCTTATTTTTTAATTATTAAACAATAAAAGTGATAGATAACAATAATTCTAATTTTAAGGTTTCCTGTACATATGACTTAAAGAATGAATTTGCTTTGACTAATAATGTAGAACAAAAGTATTTTTATAATGAAGTCCTTATTATATATATTACTTTGTGAATATAAAAATCGTTATTAAAACATATCTATTACATAAATTTCTGTGAGTAAAAAGGATGATTAATCGAATAGAGAAATACCTTAAGGGAAATAGTAAGTTATTTATTATTTTTATTTTTTTTAAAAATAAAAGTTTATTAAAATTTACTTACTTTTACTATTTCAGAATTTTTTTTTGTATATTAAAAGATTTACTTATTATTTGAAATTGAGTCACTATATGTTGTCAAAAAAAAGATAAATAAATATAATTATTGTTTAAAAAAAAGATAAGGTCAGACAAAGAAAAATTTTAGATTCTTATGATATAAAATTTTAAAATTAACACGATCATCCAGTTTTTTTTATATATAATTTTTTTTATATGTATTATATATTATATTTTGTATTATACAAATAGTAAGGTAAATAAAGGATATTATTATTATTATAGTGAGTATTATTTAATAGTTTTTGACAAAAAAAAATGTGTTAAGAATATCAAGTTTCAAATAACAAAAAAATCATAACAATAATATGTTAAATTTTTTTATAATAAAGTATATTATTCTATTACAATTCTTCATTACGTGATAAAAAATTTTACTATAAAAAAAATTATAAGTTTTTGTAAAAATTGAAGAGGTCAGGAAAATCTAAAAAATTTTTTTGCCTAGCCTTATGTTCATTTTAAGAGAAAAAAAAGGTAGAGAAAAAAAATATGTAAAGGATATCTATTAAAAAAATATATAATTAATTATTAATTAATTTCTCATTACTGATTGCTAGAAAAATCATGTTCTGGAAATTTTTTAACAAAATTTCAAATTTTATTGCATTTTTAGTTTTTGATATTAAATTAAAAGTATTAATTTATCATTAATAGAAAATCTATGAAATTTTCTAATTAGGTATATAAAAATTCTCAATCAAATTTTTTATAATGTAATATAAAACATGAAAATTTAAACTAATGAAACTAAACTTTAGAATATTCAAAAAAAAATTCCAATTTGTATGTTTTCACGCTTTTTACTTTGTGACGTTTGTGAATTTTTGCATAATTTATATATATAGTAAAATTTAGGATTGAGTATTTCAATTGTAATAAAAGTTTCTTTATATAAATATTTGAATACTATTTATTTTAAAGATAGTCACTGCAATTAAAAAAATAGCGCAATTGAGTTAAAACTTATGGCATAATTAAATTTTCTTATAGCATAATTAAGTTGCAACTCAATTGAAATTTGAAAATAATTATAAGGACCATTTTTAGTTTATTTATTCATTATTTTTTATTCAACTTATTCTATTTTATTTTTAAAAAAGTTTAGTATAGTATTAGTAAACAATTTTATATAAATAGACATGTAAGTTGACCTTGAGTCGATAGAGTTCGATTAAATAGTTTTCTGAATAAGTCTTAGGATTACTTATAAACTCTTCATGTTAATAAAGTTACTATTTTACACTTTTAACATTCTTCTTTATTATAGGATTGATCGTGATAACCTACTACATAAGTGAATTATGATAATAAATTATTTTGCTTATTAATCATTAATTTTTCTTAAAAAAGGTCTTTAAGATAATTGTGTTATTAAGTTTATTAGTTTTATTAGCTTAGTTTTAAAATGATTCCATGTTTAACATCAGCTAGTTAAAATTAATTTTAAACCAGTACTATCTATAAATTTGATCAGAATTAGCAAATAGTTTTAATTTGTAGTACTTTAATTAAAGAATCTCAGATAATAAATTATTTCTCTAATAAATATTATCAAAACCTAAATCATTTTTTTTATATTAATACTTTTAGCTTATAAATGAAAAAAGCAGGTCTTAATTTTGATGAATTTTTTTAAAAATATTGTTCCTCTGATGGTCAATTTAAGTATAAGATGAGTTATTTTAAGTTATTTCATCTTTTATTTGATCTTTAAAATTCTGAGTTAAATCATTTTAGAGTATAGAAATCAAACAATTTTTTTTTTAAAAATACTTAGTGACTTATTTCTTTTCTTTTAGTTTCACTTCAGAGTAGATCTATAAAAATGTTTTTTCATTAATAATTCTTTTAATTATTTTCTCCCTATTTTTAGTTGATTTCTTTTGGATTAGATGCATAATAAGTTTTATTTTAATTTTAAATTTAAATTTTTTTTTTGTACACATTTATTACTTAATATATATTAATTTATAAAAGTAATATTTTTTATCAATAAATTAAAATTAAAATGATTATTAAATATAATTAATAATGTCTTAGTAATTAAATGTAAAGGTTTATTGCTAATATCTACTCTATAATCTCATATTAAATAAATATATAATAAAAATAAAAAATAATATTATGAACTATTTTAATTACTAATTAAAAACTTTTAGTCTTTAAAGAATTCTAGATAATTAATAAATTTCAATATTGTAATAAATTATTCTAGTTTAAACTTATATTAATAATTATTATTTTAAGATTCATTTAATAATGTTAATTATTTTACCTTTAGGAATTTCTAAAACATCTTGATCTTCTAAATGTAGATTTGAATTATTATATATTTCTTTATCATCTAATTAAAATTAAAATAATTTAAATTTTAAGTTTAATAATAAAGTAATTAGATATATCAATTTATTACCATCACTCGCCATATAACTTATTTGCTTATAATACGTCATAATTTTATCATATATATGATTAATTTCTAAATAATACATTTATAGTTGTAAGAAATTAAGAATTTATCAAATTTTACAAATATTTACCTTTGTCATTATTAAGTTTTATTTTTTTTGAAGTAATATTTAAATCTTTTTGATTTTCTAATTAAAATAAAAAAAATTATTTTACAAGTATTGCCATTATTAAAAAAGTATAATAATAAAATGACTTATTACTATTAGTATAATATGAAGAATTCCTTTTAATTATAAAATGTTTTAAATTATTATAAGCTAAATTTCAAAATAAAATATTATAAATAATATCTATCTTACCAGTAGTTATTATAAAATATTCTGTTTAGTATAATCTTTAATGATAATCAAATTAATTAATGAATTTCTTATTGATTGTATATAAAATAATATTACTTACTATCTGAAATATTAAGACTATTTTGCTTAGAAGGTGCTTCCAACTCTTCTATCTTATTAATCTATCAATTTTAAGTTAGGCTTCCTCCTATTTAAATATTTTTCAACTTATCATAAGCTTTTTTTTAAAATAAAAATTATCAAATTAATATTAAATATACTTTAATATTTAAAAAAATTTTAATTAATAATCTTTTACTCTTCTATAATATAAAATAAATAATTAAAAATTCATTTAGTAATAAATATAATAAATAAAATATTTAATAATTTACCTTCAGTGATATTTCTTAATTCAGGTAAATCTTTAAAATTATAAAGTTTACTAAATTTACTGACTAATGAACTAATAGAATTAGAACTTATATTAGATTGTATATTTGATTGTATACTATTTAAATTAATATAGCATTCTTCATTTTTATTTTGATAATATGATTTATGCATTTCAAAAATTTTATTATGAAGGATATTAATAACAGGTCTTTTTAATAAATCTGCATCCCAACACTATATCATTAAATTTTTAAATTCTTATAAAATTTCTTGTACTACCCTTAGCATTATTCCATTCATTATTTTTGTCATAAGTTTATAATCATGATAAAAATTAGCAAAAAGTGGTTGTTCAGATAAAATCTCTTATATAAACATACTAATATTATAAATATCTGATGCAAATGTATATTCTTTTTTATTAATAACTTCAGATGCTATATAAGAAAGATTTCCTTATATACTTTCTAATGGTTTATCAGCAAGACCACAAAATCTAAAATCACTAATAATCCATTCATTAGAATATTTAGAAAATAATATATTTCCTGAATGCAAATCTCTATGAATAAAATTTTTTTGTTAAAATATTAAAATTGCATGAATTATTTTATAAAGTATGTTAATTCTTTGTTTTCATATAAGTTGATTATAATTTTATTGTAAATATTTTCTTAAATCTATATCATATAAAACTATTACTAGAAAATAATCTTTATTTTGTGGATCTTGAGTAAAATCATAAGATTGAATGAATAATGACAATTTGTTGCTTAATATTAATTGAGATTCAGCCTATAAATGAAAATTTTATTGATTAGTTTCTTTCTTTTTCTTTATTTTATTTATAAAAAAATGTCAATTACATATATCTTTAAATTAACTTTTATTAGTACTTTCGAATTTTCTAATCTCTTGAGTATTACAGTATAATCTCTAAATCTTTTTAGTTATTTTCTTGTAGAATCTCATTTATCATAATCTCCATTAAATCCAATTTGCTATATAAATTTTAGAGTATTCACCTTTAGTTAGATACTCAATATTTTATAAATTATTATATGGTATCTACATGTACTCAATTATTTTATAAGGAGTAATTGCTTCCATCTGATATTTTTTTTATTAAATTATCAATTTCATTATTTTTAGATGTCCATTTTGAAAATTTTGCTTTTAAATAACTTCAAATACAATGTTTACAATATAATATTGCTAAACATTCTTGTTTGCAGTTTTCACAAATTTTTTTATTTCTTTGATTTAAGTAACTTTATAATATTTATATTCTCTATTTAATTCTAATATTTCCTTTGATTTTCCTCATTTATGAGAGATTCATCAGCGTAAATTGTTTGTTTTATAAATTCTAATTGTTTATCTATATTTGTGCTATAATCAATTAATGTATATACTCTATTCATTTCATCATAAACTAATTCCTTACAAATGAAGACCACAAAATAAAATAGAAAATAATTATTCAAAAGAAAATTTAATAGGATTACGGGATTAATACTCTGTGTTTATTTTAAATAAATATAATATGATTAATACTATATATTATTATTTGCATAATTACGTAAGATCACATGATTTAGCTTTAAGAAGTATAAAAATTAAATAAAGTATCTATAAATATTATTATACTTAATTGATTAAATATGATAAACAAATAAGTAATTCCACATAACTATATTTTAATATTTGTTTTTCTGTTAAAATAATCAATACATAATACTAATATATTGCATCTGAAATTTGTCATGATAAAAAATGGATAATCTATATGGTTTAATTGAACATACCTAAAATTTGAAATATTGATATCAATTAAATCTTTAACTTTGAGAAAGAATTATAATTTTTTGTAATATTTTAGTCTAACATATATAACTGTCTATTTATAAACTTAATAATTTGAAAAGTAAATCAATTCAGTAAGATTTTTTAGGAGATACTGTTCATGTAATGAATTAAAAATTTAAAAACAAGCAATTGCTTCAATATATTGATGTTCTCACACATTTCACAAACAATTAATAATGAAATATGAAATTTTGATGCAATAAAATTATTTAAACTGTAAAGCAAAATTTTGCGTATTATTAGGATAGGAATATTACTATTTGTAAATTGATTAAATATTATAATAAATATTTTTTTCAGGAAACTTGATTTTGAATGCAGTATTGTTACCAAAAATTGAACATTTTTAGTGGCTATATAAAGATGGTCTCCATAATTATTTTCAAATTTTAATTGAGTTACAACTTAATTATACCATAAGGAAATTTAATTGCGCTACAAGTTGCAACTCAATTGTGCTATTTTTTTTTAATTACAGTGACTATCTTTAGGGCTGTAAGTACAGTATGATAAAAAAAATTATGTTAGGTAATTTTTTTTCTTCACATCCTATCTTATATATTAATTAGCCAATAAAATTTTATATATCATTGTTGCATACATAATAAAATTCTCCTCTAGAATGTCTTCAAATAAGCTTATTATACATCATCAAACTGTTTTATTTTATTGGAATTAAGGAATATATTCCTAAACAAAATATATTGATTGACTTGTTTCTTTTTCAACAATTAATTATAATATCAAAAAATTAAAAGAAACTGGAAATAAGAAAATGGACAATCAAAAATGGCAGCATATGAATCACATACTTAAATGATCATTAAAATAATTTATTATAAAAATAGTTTACAATTAGAATACCAATGCTTATAATAATTTAGAAGGCAAAACATATTGAATGGGCTCAAAATCATCTAAATGAGAGATAGAAAAAATTTTATTTTCTGATGAAATAGCTTTTTAATTATTTATAAACATAATTAAATGTTAGTATAAGGTTCTAAACCAATTCAGCCTCTTCCTAAAAATTGATAAAAAATTTTGGCATGGATGTATTTTGTATTAAAAAGAAAACAAGTTTATTTTGATTTACATAAATATTAAATGTATAATTTATATAGAAAGTTTGTAGCAACATATCTCAGAAGTTAGAAGAATACTTAGAAGAAAGTGGAGATTTTAGCAGAATAATGACCTCAAGCCATATAAGCTGACTTGCAAAAGAATTCCTTCAAGAAAACATTTCTGAAATTATTGATTGACCATTAAATAGCCTTAACCTTATTCTCATCAAAAATCTATAGAGTAATATTAAGCATATTGTATCATAAAATATTGATGATTTAAAATAATTTATGATTAAAGAATGGAAGAAAATTCCAGTATGTTTTTGGTTAAGCTCATTCAATTAATAAAAGAATAATATCAGCTTGTAATTGAAAGAAGTAGAAAAAGAATTCTTTATTAATATATCTAATTTTTATATTAATAACTAGATTTTTAATCATAGCGGCCAATGGTTGATCTTAATTAATATTTGAAAATAACATATATATTTTATTTAATATTTATAAATATCTTTATTAAATTTGCTAAAATATATATTACATATATATAGATTATGATATTTTATTAAATTGAAAGTTGTTGTGATGCTTTTTGTTTTAGATAAGAATATTCTTTAATTATATTTAAATTTACTATAAATGAATTTTTATCTAAATTTATTATTTGAACATGCTACCATTTTGAACATCTGCTAAATGCTATATATGCTTGACTAGGTGTAAATAGTTAATTAAGATCTATTGAAATGTAATATAAGGTAAGACCCATATAAGAAATAAATAATATAATAATTAAAATGGATATAATAAAGAAAATAAATTTATTTGATTAATTTGATATAATTAATATATCTAATATATCAATATTTTAAATATTTTTTCACTGCTAAGGGTTATATAACACTACACTAAAGATTTGATATATTATCTCTAACTTATATAGTAACCTCCAAATTTTTCCTGATTATTTTTTTTATAGTTAAAAGTTTTAGGCTTTATGTTTTAGCAATTAGTTAATAGATAGTAGTTTAATTTATAGTAAATTTTTAATTTTAGTTAGCTTTTCAATATTTAGGCGAAACTATGAATTGAGTGGTAGATAAGATATAAATACTTATTTAGTTTATAGCTACATCTTAATACTAAATTACAGCTGTTGCAACTCCTTATCTCTATTATCAATAGTCCTTTAATTTTCTATATAGTTCAAGTCAGACTATTTTAAACAGAAAATTTCTAACTATATATATTGTATAATTAGGATTGTTATCTTGCTGAAGGTACAAAATATAATAATTTTATTATTTTAAGAATATGCTTTATTATACTTTCATCTTAAAACTGGTATTTATTTTGATTACAAAATCTACCTCATAAAATAATCCTTTTGAATATAAAATATAAATATTGCACTATTTTATATTAAAAAAAAATTGTGCAATCCTAACCATTCTAATATTTTTATTAGTGCAACCTTGTAATCATTAGGGGCTAATTGTCATAGTCAAAGTTAATTAATTGCTGAAGTATCATATTTTATTGTAATAATTTTGATTTAACTATTTAGAAGAACTGTAGGATTTCTTCTAAATATACTATCTAAAGGCTGTAAATCTTTGAGGTGATTTCTGAGATAATAGAAATTTGTTTGTAAATAGTAATTCTGATTTTTTTATTATTGCTTAGTTATAACATATTTTGAACTTTGATATAATAGAAATTGTTCTTATTGCTATTCATTTAAAAAATTCATAAATAAAATGATAATATTACAGTAATTTATTAAATAGTTAATTTATAATATACCTACTTAATAGTTAATCCTAAAGTATAAATCTTGTATCATGATAGCTATATCATATATACTTATATATGGTGGTAATCAGCATTTACTCACAAAAATTTCTTTGTACTAAGAATACTTAGTAAAATTAAAGTAATGATCAAATTTCATCATTAATATTTGTTATTTTAGAACATTAATACAAATACCTTTATTAAAATAAACAGAAAATATAATATTCTATAAATTCAAATTAGAATTAGAGATCTGTAAACTTGAGATGTTGCTAATTAATGCTTTATAAATTAATATAATATTTTATTGAATTTTTAACATAAAGATGTATAAAGATTTAATTAAATATTTAAAATAGTATATGAAATTTGTATTCTTTTATCAACAGAAAAGTTTTCTATTTAAGAATTTAGGTGTTTATATTACTTTTCTTTTTTTTTTAATTCATTTTTAGTTAATCTTATGCTTTCCTTTTTTTTTACTTTATTTTTTTTGTTTTTGTTATTTTGTTTTTTAAACTATTTTTTATATTTTCTTATTTTTATGCGATTTTTATTTATGCAATTTTTTATATATTTCATTTCTTTTTTTTCTTTCATATTTTTTTCTTTCGTTTTTTTGTTATTTTCTTTTAGTTTATTTCTTTTTTTTATTTCACTTTTTTATTATTATTAAAATATAATATTTTTGATGCTAACAATAAATTTGTTTTTTTATTAGCATTGAAAAAAATGAAATAATAAAAAATTAAATTTTTATTTTTTTTAGTTTTTATATTATTATCGTAAATCTTATTTATTTTTTTTCTAATTTTAATGATTTATTTTTAATAAATAATTTCTTTTTTAGGTTTAAATGTATCTATTCAATTTACTTTGTAGTGAAGATAAGCTAATTACTAATTTATTTATTTTTTTATTTATTTATTTTTTCATTTTAGTTAGATTAGTTTTCTCTTTTAGGCTAAATATCAGACAGAACTTTCAAAATGAAACTGTTTAATCCATTACCACAGCAAAGGTAAGGTGTTGATATTGTATTTCTTCTTTTTATTTATTTTTTTAATATTTTTTTAAATGTTTTTTTATTTCCTTTTTTAGATTCGATCAGATCCTCACTTAAGTTAAGAACTAAATAGAACCTTCAAAATAGAACTGTCTGATCTGTCATTATAGCTAAGGTAAGCTGTCAATATTATTTTCTTTTTATTTTTTTTATATTTAATATATTACTTTTTGTTTAAAATTTTGCATTTTTTAAGTTTAATCAGTTGGTTAAGAATCAGATAGAACCTTTGAATAGAATAAACCAGTTCGTCATTATGGCTAAAATGAGCTGATTAATTTTTTTTTGATTTATTATTTTTTTCTTTTCTCATTTTGGTAATTAATTTGATTACTAATTTTATTTATTTTATCTTATTTATTTGATTTAGGTAGTTTTAAGTTAGATTAAGATCAGTTCATCCTTTTGGCTAAAATTATTAAATGAAATAGGATTTTCATTATCGCAATATATATTTTTGACGAATTCTTTCATTATTTTAATTAGTAATCATAATCATTTAGTCCCAATTTTTTTTTAAAAAAATCATATATAAATAACTGTTATTCTTATCAATATTAATATTAATATTAAAATTGATGTTGATATTGATATTGATATTGACATCAATATTAATATCTATATAAATAAAAATGGCCTTTATAGTTTCTGCATAAAGCTAACCAAATTTATACCTATTCCTTCATTTTTGGGAATGACCATAACTTCTACTATATAAAGTAGAATCACCTAATACTAACATCTATGAGACATAAATTATATATAATGTTAATTATTTAAGGAAATTACGTCATTTCTGATCTTTCCCTAAATATGATAAATTTTTTGATTGTATCAATCAATTTCAATCATTTATAAAAACTTTATTTATATAATTATAGCATAGCACCTATTTTAAAATAAAAAAATTAATGATATTTGTATCTTTTTTCAACTCTAAAATATATTTATAATATTTTTTTTCCTATACAGTAACGGTCATAAGTATTCAACTGCTAATATTTTCTAAAATCAAGTAATAATATCTGTTAAAATTTTCTAAAATTTAAGTTCAATACCAATGTTGATTACATGTAAAATTATAGATTTATATCATATATAATTTAGAAGTTAGATGATCAGTAGATTTTATATTTCAAAAAAATGACATTTTTTTATGTAAATAATTTCATTT
>CAJVPQ010003458.1:0-11117 GCA_910591825.1 Funneliformis caledonium
GAAGGAAATTTTTATTTACACGCCCAGACAAAAGTATCCAAAAAAAAACTTTATTTCGAAATTTTATATCACCATATAATGAAACTAATTATGATAATTATTTAGCATAATAAAAGAATGCCGAAAAGCTGGATCATTCTAACCATTACCAAAAATAATTAAGACGTTTCTGTCAAATTTTTATTGCTTATATATTTATGTTTTATGCTAGCTTGCGGTCATTTGGTGAAGTTGCATATGGGAATTCTTGGTCATAGGAAGTGCGGTCATAGATGAAGTTACATATAGGGCTTCTTGGCTTAAAGTAGTTTAACCAGACTGTATTGTGCGGGGTTTAACAATGTACTCTATAATGATCTTTTGATGATAGGGCACCGCATACGAAACTTTCTACTGGATATGTCTAGCATAAAATATATGTAATTTGGATTCAGTTATAGGTAATCCTACTATAAAATTTTATTGTAATTTGCATTTGGTGATTTCTTTCTTTACTTAAACTTACTAAAATCGTTTTTATTATTTTGTTTTATGACTTTAATTTTAGGAAAAACAAAATTCGAAGACTTAACTAACCGAATGTAAATTAAATATGGTGGATTAAGTCAAAGTGGTCTATATAAAATTTTTTAAACTTTGATTTTTAATAAAAAACTTAATATAAAATAAAAAATATGCGAACATATTGAAATTTTCGATTATTTAATGTCTTTATTTTTTTGTCCTTTATTATTTATAATTATTTTTAATTAATTATTATTTAATTAATTTTTTTTTAAACCAACATTAGTTAATTTAATTAAACTTGTTAATATATAAATAAACCTTCTTAAAGGTGGATATTTTTTTCGAGTATTTATTATACAACTATTATTATTATTTGTTTTGTTATATAATAGAAATTTTTCAATCTGCAAGTTATTATATATAATTTAGAATTTATAATTTTAATTTGTTGGATAAAAATAAAAATAAAATAAATAACACTGCATCTTCTACTGCGCAGACGAAGGATTTTCTTAATTGGTCAAAATTAAAAAATTCCTCAGCAAATTTCAAAAATTATTGTTTTTTTTTTTATGATATGAATTTCCAACTTTACTTTTTTTTTTTTTTTTTTTTTTTACCGTTCTTAGTATATTGTTGAATAAACTTATTTTCGATAACATCATTATATGCCCGATGCACTGGTTCATAATCTAGATCCGGTAATATACTATTTTTTTTTTTTTTAAAATAAAAGTTAACTTTTACATTCATATCATCATTATCAGGAAATTTTAAAGTTCGTTCAATTAATTTAAAGAAAGTTCGTTAAGGACACGTGATGTTCATCACATATCTTTGCCGCCGGTATTTTAGATTTACAGTCACTCTTGATATTAACGACTACTTAGTTTAAATGATTTGTTTTTTTTAAAAAAAAATATATTTTCTACATTAAAACATAAAATTCGTTATGTTGCATAAGAAAGAGCAGACTTTATTAAAAAGACCTGCCAATTTTTGAGTAAAACTTTAACAACAAACATGATTTCTGACAAATCAAGTCTTTGATTCAAAAAAAAAAAAAAAGAAAATCTAATTTAAAAATTATTTTCTCTTAATATAAAGCTCAAAATATATATTAACGGTTGGACCTGAGATGATATTTTCAAATAAGAATCAAAGTATTTAATTTTTAATGTTCGTAAAAACCTAACATCATTTCTGACACGTTTGAATAAATACTAGCGCAGCAATGTTCATTTTTTATTAATTAAATCCTTGATTCAAATGAGACTGATAGACTTCACATTTTAAAAAAAAATTTGGTTGCTAAGATAAGCAAATATTTATTCGCGTATCCTATTTTCGACAGAGTATAAATATAAATTACATTGTAGAAAAATCATCATAATGATTTTAAAGGTTTCTTGTCCCCATTTACCATCACGTTAATTTGTCTTGATAGAATTCGAGTAGTCACTATATTATGTTTTCCTTTGTTTATAATTTTGAATCCTTATCGTGACTAATAAACATTAGTCCAAACAGAATCATTCATTAGGGAATTGAAGAGATATTTTGTTAAATTCAATAATCAAGCCGCGAAAAAAGGCATTCGGCACTTTTCTGATCAGGTGATCTTTACTATTCTTGAGAATCGAGGGAGGCTGTGTGAGGCAAAGCTAAGGGTTTTACGTTCTGTTGTAATGTTTTGTTTTTTTAAAAATAACCACGCCACGTATAATATTTATTAAATAAAAAAAAAAAAAATTGCCACTTTTGCAATATTTATTCAACTCCCATTTATTTTTTTTCTTTGAAGAAAACGAAGAGAATTAAAAAAAAATTCTTTAAGGGAAAGACAAAATAAAAATTCATATTCATAAAAAATTTAAAAATAGTATGATTTAACATATACCTCTTTTCATTATAACATAATATTACTATTTTCTGAAATTAAAGTTTATGTTTCTAAAGTATCTAATAGGATAAAAAATTTTTTCAAATTATTAAAAAGTAATAATTTTGATAAAAATAATGGATTAATATTATTATTTTAACAAGACAAAACAATTACTACAATACGCGATTGTAGAAAATTTAAAATTTTAAAAATCTTTTTTAATAATAATAATGAACTTAATATTAATATTCTAACAAAATGAAATAATTACTATAATTTGAAACTGTAATAAATATTTGAATTGTTTTAATATTTGTTCATATTATTTTTTAAATATTACTTTATATCATATTCTAATATAACACAAAATCATCATTTAATTTTAATAGTTTCTTTAAAATATTAAAAAGTTTATATTTTAAAATATCTGATAAAATAAAATGTTTATTTAATTATTAAAAAGTAATAATTTATTAATTTTTAACAAATAAAATAATTATTACTACAAATAAGAAATAAAATCTCTTAATAATAATTCAAACTTAGATGAAAATATATTTAAATTATAATAAGAAATATAACAAAATCCTTTTGATACTATAAAAACTAAAACTATCAAAAATATATTAAAAATATAGAAATAGATATAATGGGAAAGTTTTTCTAAACTAGTTCTTTCTTTTGCGATTATTCTCCTTTTTTTTTAAATCAACTTATAATAATCTGAATATTCTATCCCTATAATAATTATCAATTTTTATAGACAAACTTCCCTTTTTTCTATACTAAAAAAATAAATAAAATAAACTATTAAATATTAATATTGCATGCACTTATTTTTTTTTAAAATATAATAAATTTAGAGTGTACTCAAGCACTTTAATTAATAAACTAATACATAATCTAATTGACTGAAAAAAATATCATAGATTTACTTATTTCAATAAATATTCAGAAAGTAATAAACCACCTTTTATTAAATGATTTACAATTGATAGAGTATACTTAAGCAATAAATATTATAAATATTAAAGTAAAAAAAATAATATTTACTTTTTCTTATTGTATAACAGCTTTATTAAATGTCAATAATTAGTTATACTGTTACAATAAAAGTTGCAAATTTATAAAATCATTAAAGAAAATGGTATTGAAAGTTAGATTTGAAAGATTTTTATCTTTGAAGGATTTCTTATTAAAGCATGACAAAGATTATTAGAAAAAAAACTTAATGTAAATCAGTAAAAAAAGCATGCTTAAGTTAATAATTCTATTAATTTTGTCATTGATTGTAATACATGAGCATAATAATATAATCAAATAATCTTATTGAAGAAAATATTGAGAATACTTTTAAACTAAAAAGGACTTAAAAAATATTTTTAATTACTATAATTTGTAATTATAAAAAATAATAAATTTTTTAATTTTTATTTATATTATTTTTTAAAATCATTTTATTTTAATAAAACATAAAATTACCATTTAAGATTTAATCTATTTTTTAAAAATATTAATAAAGTTTATGTTTTTGATATAATAATTGACTTGAAATCTCTAAAGCATAATTTTTAAATATCTTTATAATATTTTTATATTTTATATTTAAAATAATCTTTGACTTTATTATGAATCCTTATCTATAATTTCTTAAATAATTGTTATAGTTTTATTTAATCCTTATATAAGTTACAAATACATATAACAATATGTATTTTCTATTTATTTGTATAATAATTAAATAATAAAATTTTATAAATTTCTTTTATGATTATTAAGTTCAAAATTTAAAATAGTTAGTTTATAATATATTTATTTTATTATTTAAAATTCTTTAATAAAATAAAATTATAATATATATAATAAATATTTATAAATCATTTATTTTTACAAATATTATTTTTTTAAGTGTATTGCAGACAAATTTACTCGCAATTTTATTTAATAATTAAAAATTATTTATAATGATTTTAAATATTTTTAAAGTAAATTTTTTAAAATTAATATTTTTATAATAAATTTTATAATATTTTTTAAGTAAAAATTCAAATAAAATATAATTAATTAGTAATATTTTAAAGATAAATAGATATAATTTTTTTGAAAAAAATTAAATTTTTAAATTTATATATCTTATTATCTATTAATCTCAGAAATATAAAAATATAATTAAAAAATAGATAAATATTAATAATTATTAATTTTAAAAATTTAAAAATTCTATTATTAAATACATTTAATATAATAAATCTACTTTGTTATTTAAAAAATATTATATATTAGCATTAATTTTATTATTAATTTATTTAATATTTAGTAAAAAGTTTTAGATTCTCAGTAAAAAATAATACATATACTGCAATTACATATTTTATTATATATTTTAATATGATATTTTTAATATAAACCTTTTATTTGAATTATTATTAAATTATTAAACTAACTATCATAAAACTTATATTGAATTCTAATTCTCTTTATTAAAGTGATCCTAATAAGTTAAAATTTATCAAAATTAAAGTTAGCTAATCAAAAATTATTATATAGCAAATATAGTCTTGTGCAAAAAGATATATATCTCAAAAAATCGTTAATAAAAAAAAATTTTATTAATAAACTTCTTTTATTTTCTTATTTAAATTTTATCAGTACATATTCAGAAATATAAAAATATGAATATTAGGCATCATAATTGAAATCATCATAGTGATTGAACTCATTATTAATTAATTGTACATTTTCATCAAACTTGAGATATTCCTTAGCGATTTTAAGTGCTTTTCTCCAAAACCCAACTACAACCTTCAAATTAATTTTTTTAAATACATTTAGAAGTGTATTTCAAATAGATAAAAGGTTTGGATGCGGACCCAACCTTGCAACTTCGCCCTTTACAATAACTCAAATACTCTCAATTAACTGAAGTTTACAGTGATAGGAAAGGTAAAAAAAACTTGATGATTGTATTGTTCTGCTATTTTAATACAAGAAAATTTCACCTTTTTTTTGTGTACTTTAACAAGCTCTAAAAGTTTTGGCCTTCATAATTCATTAGAAAAAGCAATATTATAAGCGGTTAACCAGTCAGCTATTTCTTTTTTTTTTGTGCTTGAAGTTGGAACGCTTTCAGTTCATTGTTTATGATATCTTGCTCCATCTATGTGAATGTTTAATGGCCCATACTTTTCATGAAGTGTTTTATAAAGTGTCAAAAAAAGGTTTTCAAAAATTTCTACATTAAAGTTTCCATGATAATCCACTTAATCAGGAACAATGTTAGCATCTTTGATGACTTCAGGAATATCATCCCATCCTTCAGCATTATTTCTTTTTCATTCTCAACTTCCTGAAGGTTTAATTGTTATATCTCAAATATAAACAGAGTTTAGAACAAGTTCACCACATAGTTTATTAGAAGGTCCATTTCAGAATACAATAATTGCTCCAAAAATTACTACCAATAGACTATGTCCAGGTGTTAAATAACACCTTGATGAGGAACCCATGTATTGCAAGAAATATGATATAAATGGCAATATGACTCATCAAGAAAAACTTCTGAACAATATGAAATATCATTATTGCCTTCCAAATTAGCAAAATGAAATTGAAAATAACGACAACGAAATGTAACATTATTTGGAGATTCATGAAGAATATTTCTTCATTCTTCTTGATCATAATAATATCCCAAATGATGTAATAGCTGAAGAAGCTGCCATTTAGAAATGTATATCCTTGTTCAGAAAGATATTGACATAAAATATGTGTAGAAATTTGTTCAGCCGTTTTGTTAGCATTTAAAATTTTCACACGCAAAAGTTCTAAAACATTCTCATTGGATTGAGATTTTGGTCTTCTAAGAGTTTTATATAGCGTAAAAATACCATCGTTACATTTTTTCCAATCTAATATCACCTTTTTAAATGTACACTCAGAAATGCCCAATACCTCAGCAACTCGCTTGTGTAATATAAGCTTCTGATAGTCTCTTCCTACAGAACTAACCCCAGAGAAATAATTATAAGGTTAATTATCATTAATTTTTCATTGTTTGTTAACGGTACAGCATTTCATTTTAAAGGAAAAGAGGACATTATATAATAAAAAAATTTTTATCAGTTAATATCTTTTGATCATAATCTACTAGTCATATATAATTTTAAGCCGTAATGTTTAGTTGCACATAAGATTTTTTAGAGAAGATTATTTCTTTTTTTGGTGAAGTATACATCTTTTTGCACTGGACCATATTAATAAATTAATATTAAAATTAGTTTAACTAATTTTATATAGTAAAAACTTATATTAAATTGATAATAAAATAAAAATGAACTCAAAAATAGCATAATCAATCTGAGCTTATTGAGCTCTGTAGATAATTCTGATATTAATTTTAATAAATACTAATACTAATACCAACGCTAATGCCAACTAATATTTTTTTTAAATTTTTGAAAAAAATTTTAGAAATTAAATTGTTTTCTCTTTAATAATTTAAATATTATTAAGTTTTTATTTATACAATTTATAAATACTTTTATTTTAAAAAATAGCTTTATTAAAATTACTATTTTACAAATATGATTAAAAAAAAGAAACTAAAAATATTAATTAAATCTATATATTACATTATTAAAAAATTAAAAATTTATTCTTCTTATAAAAATTTATCAGTTAAGTGATTCTTTTCTATGATATATTTTTAGTTAGAATTGATTATATCAATATAAAATTATTTCTATTTTATGTAAGTATTTTTTCAACCTATAGATTTTTTTAATAAAAGATTTAAACATGTTTTTTATTTCTTAAAATTTTATTTAAAAGAGAGAAATAAATTTTGAAAAATTTTTTTCTTTTTTTTTTTAAAAAACAAAAAATTTTAAAAATATCAAATGAAAACTTTAGACTAAATAAAAGATCAAAATGAAACACCAAAAATCTCTTTCAAAAGAAATAATTAATATGTATTATAAAACCCTTAAATTTAATTATAAAATACATAAAAATATATTAAATACCTATATAAAAATTACATCATTACCATTATCATTGAAATTTCTAATATAATTACAATTATATTCTTTATAATTATTTTATATACGGTCTTTACAATTATTTAAACTTTTATTTTTCTTTTTCCTTGTCAATATTATCATTATTATCATCAACATTGATAGTAATAAACTTAATACCACTCACTATTACTACAACTTTCACTACTATCACAACTACAATTACCATCAATATGATCAAATTTAAATTAATCAATAAGATAAATATAATAAAATTTTAATTTATTCTATAAGATTAAAAATTCAATTAATTGATTATGCATCAAATAATTTGTATTTATAATTGTTCTTTTACCATCCATTTCTATATGCATTTTGTATATTATGATTATGTATGATATCATATGATTTGAATAAGACAGAAAATTAAATATTAATTAAATATACTTCACAGATTTAGTTAAATTATATAAATATATAAAAATATATAAAAGTCATGTCTTTTTTTATACTTTCAAAAATAACTCTTTAAAGTTATCTTTTACATTCAAAACAGCTCTTTCAAACAGTTTTTTAATTTTTTTTATATTAAATCTAGTAAGCTATATATTTTTTATTATAATTATATCCTCTAAAATAAATAAATATCATCTTTCTAACATTAAAAACTTATTTTATGATATGCAGCAAAAAATGTGTAACTCACAACAAAAGATATTAATTAACAGTTTTCCTATTAAAATGTTTTTCAGATAAACTCAATATAAGTTTATAATCAAGTGTTTAAAATATTTTTTTTTTAACAAAATAATTTATTAATTTATTTTAAAAAAACTGCCAAATTTTAAAAATCAAAACCAAAAAAAAGTTAGAAAATCTGAAAAAAAAAGCAAAAAAATAAAAATAGAGTATAAAGAATCATAAAAACCTTCAAAAATCCAATGAATCCAGAAACTTAATTAATTTTAACTTAAAGAATAAGCATGATACAAATTTTCTTTATAGGCTAGATTAAAATTTTTACCTGAAAGCTATATTCACAAATTCGCAAAATAATTCTCTTAAACATTGAATCAATATATGGTTAAATCATCAAAAAAAATTAAATATAAAAATAAAATGAATAATATTATTTTGTAATCACATGACCAAAAAATATTAATAAAATTTTCTAATATATCTACTATGATCCTATTAAAATGTATCTTTTCTGATCATCATAAATATAATTTCATAAAAGAAGATCTTTTTCTTATAGACTTTACAAGTTCTACTATATGCATTTAAAAAAATTAAAAATTTGCTATCATTATAAAAAAATTAGTATTAACGAATCATATAAAGTATATAATAAAGAAAATATTATTATTAGTCTAAAGCATTAGCTATTTCTACGTAGTATAACTTAAAATATTTAGATATTCACTTACAATATATTTCTTTAGTTAAGATCATTCTAAACTTAATAACAGTTCCTGTTCTCTAATATTAAATTAAAGATAAAGCATTTGTATTATTTAAAAAATTATTTATTAAAATATAATAATTTAAATATTTTTATATTATCTTATAATCTAATATATAAAAATAAATAATTTTAAGTTTATTATATACATCTTAATAAGACAAATTTTATAGTTTATTATATATAAATTAAAGTATTTTTGACTAATATATATCAATTTGAAACTTTTAAAATAATACTTAAGATATACTATATAACTGTTAAGTATTAATATTTTTTTTTATTTTATTTATTATCTTTTTATTTTTAAAATGATCTATTTATAAGAAAATAAATAAAGCTTTGTATCTTATATTTTTTTAGTATAGAGTAATGTAAAGTTTAAATTATTTATAGTTAAGTATTATTATTCAAAAATATAATAGATTTTTGAAAATATTTTTATGATATAATGAAAATATCAAACAATAAATTAAATTATAATATTTTTAATAATTACTGTAGAATACCTTATTTAAAAATCTGATTAAAGAATCAAAAAGGTAGCATAATAATTTATTTACACAAAGAGATATATGATATTTATCTAAATAAAGATTTTTAAAATTATAAATTAGCATCAATAAATAATTATAATAGAGAAGCAAATCTTATTTTACCAATACTAAATAATATTAAGAAGTTATTAATTTAGACATTTTAAAGAACTTAAGATTTAGAAAAAAAAATCATAGAATTAATAGCAGTACTAACAATAGTAATATTAGCAATACAACTACTACTATCAAATCTATTATCAATAATAATAGAAAATTTGGAAAAATTAACCAAAAATATTGTAGAATATATTGAAGAAATATGCTACCTTAATTTTTACAATTAATGTTAATTATATATAAAGATTAATTGCATAAATATAAGTTATATAAAATAGTTTTGCTTAAATATAATGAATATATTCAAGAAACTTATTAGATGATTTATGATATTTCTAACAACAAACTTTTAACATATATTTCTTATTTTTATACAAAAAATATCAAGAAGAAAAGTAAAAATTCATTTCCTTCTTTAAAAATAAATTAAATGAATTATTACTAAAATATGCAAAAGAATTCAGATTTGTAGAAGATAGTTAGAAAAAGCAACTCCTCTACTATTATCATTAAGGTTATTAGATAAAACTTAAAGGTTTTGCAAAATTTAAGCATATTATTATGTAAAATTGTTATTATAAATTAAATCATTCTTTCATAAGATATTAAATTTAAATCATTAAAATGTATTGAATCATTATCTCTAATACTTTTAAATTACATGTTTAAACTTAAATGCAAGCTTAAATTTAGTATCTTCAATCAGATATAAGATTGAACTCTTCTATAAACTAGTGTAAATTTAAACTCTTTTACGATCTAATATAAATTAATTTTTTATGATCTGATACAAACTTAAACTCTTTTATGATTTAGTATAAAATTGAACTTTTCTAGGATTTGATTCAAGCTTAAACACTTTTTACAATCAGGTACAAGTTTAAACTCTTTTATAATATATAAAACAAATTTTAATTTTTTATTATTTAAAAAACTAGTTGCTAAACTTATCATATTTTTCCTATTAATATGATTAAAATGTATATACTGAAAAGTTAAAAGTTATTTAAAAAGTATTAAAAATACAGATACAACTTATTTAGCATCTCATTATATAATACACTACCTGGAAATAAGTTTGCGTAGTCAGTTTTTTGAATTTTATTCAAAATTGTATATAATAAAATCAATTGATTTTGGTATTAATTGAAAGCTCTGATTCTTGTTTATATAACTATTTGTTATTGTAATACATACAAAATAAAATTAATTATAAATATAAATAAATATAACGTAATGATAATCAATCTAATAACTTATTTCTAACAAAATGGGTAAAAATCCTGAACTTACCGTTATTGAATGAGCACAAATAATTAGACTATATAAAAGTGACCACAGAAAGTCTGATATTGTTAGAATTATAAATCGACCAGAGTCTACAGTTAAAACAATAATTCAACGATATGGAGATTTAGATGACATGTTAAGTAAAAAAAGAAGTGGTCAGCCTCCATTACTTGATGATAAAGATCGCAAAATTTTAAAAACAATTATTAAAAAAAAAATAAAGTTTTTAGAAAAAAATCAATAATTAATTTATTTTTAAATTACACAATTTAGTAGAATTATGTATTATGCAGATC
>CAJVPQ010003459.1:0-11115 GCA_910591825.1 Funneliformis caledonium
TTTATTTTTAAGGATTGATCAATTGTCAATATAATCTAAAATAAAAGCAATTAAGTTTAATATAATATTTTTTAATTTATATAGTATAAAATTAAAATAAATTTACTTGAAAAAATAAAGAAATTTCAGCGGATTCATCAGCTAGATCATAACAAAAAAATAGTTTATTATGTAAAACTAGCTGTTCTGTTCTTTCTTGTAAAAATTCCTAAACAGTAATAATACAATCTTGCAGTTCACTAGCCAATTGTGAAGATTTTTCTGCAGCTTTACGAATTTCTTCAAGAGTATTTACTTTATTAAATAAAGTTTCCATGTTTTCTGACATTGTTTTGCGAACTAAAGCTACTTCCTGTAATGCTAAATTCAGAATTGACATAATTCTCTCAGCGGGATTATTCCAACTTTGATAAGGTGTTGTTCTTAATGCTATAAGCATATCAAAATCTCCTTTAAGAAATAGACAAATTAAGGATATTTGAACTGATCTATATGTAACTCGATGGTTAAGACCTCTATCTGTATAAAGACAGAGAATCAGAGAAACTAAAGATTAATAATATAAGAAAATAACTTTAAAGAATTCTGTTGCATGTCTAATATCACTACTTGGTTGAAAGATGGTATTTTTAAAAAAAACAAAAACTTTTCCACTGTAAAATTATTCTTCAATACTTCTGGGAATTTCACAAAAAAAGATAACTGAGGCCTTAAACTCAACTTTGTAAAATCATGATCATAAGCAACAAGATTTGCATCCTGTAAAACCATAGATCTTTTATTACGCATCCCAGTTGATGTGGCAATACTTTCTCCAATTGGAACTTTGTGTTTGTTATCAACACAAATAAAAGAAACATAATCTTAGAAAAGAATAGCAAATTCACGTAAATATCGAAAATAATAAGCATAATAGTGTGAATCAGGATGATTCTTACGTAAGAGTCGAGTTTATACTTTAAAAATTATTTTAAATTGGCCAGTGTAATTAATTGCCTTAGCAGCAGTTGAATTGGTAGGTGAAAATTGTACTCGAATCCATTCTTCACAAGGAATATTAATTTGAAAAGAAAGTGGACTTTTATATTTATTTTCAAGTTTTTGAATTATACAATCATGAAGATCTCGAATAGATATTGCTATTGGTTTATATAAAAGACTGTAATAGTGACGATCATCTATTGCAGCATTTATCTAAATATTAAAATAGCATTTAGATAATTAATTGTTGATATATATAGTAAATTTTGATATTACCTCATTAAAATATGCATCTAGTTCATTCCAAAAGTGATCAAACTTAGTTCCTTTAAAATCATTATTAATTCTCATATCGACAATAATTGAGGGATCTTCAAGTAATAACATCATTTTTAATCTTTCTTCAAGTTCTTTACTAATAGTATTGTTAGTTATAACAGCATCACCTATTAGATCATAATAAAGAACTCTCAAAATTGCTGGTGTAATAGTTTTTACCAATGAATACTATATTGAATGCATTGTATTAATTATTATTATTTTAATATTTTAAAAAATTAAATAAAAGATCATGAACTCTTACTTTATAAAGGATATTCTTACGCATTTGTCTAGTAAAATACTTAAGTAATAATCCCTAAATACTTGCCATTGTTTGTGCTAATTTCATTTTATTTCTATCATCTGGAGAAGCTGGAACCCCATATATAATTTAAAGTTCCTAAATAATTACCTTGATGATATCGATAAATAGTTACAGGAATATTGAGTTGTAAATTTTTAATATAATCATATCGTTTAAATGCATCATTTGGTAAATAATGCTTCATATTTATAAATTCATATTTATCTTTAGAGCTTAAAGCATTTGCCAACTCTTCATAAATTTCTTTAATTATATCATTAGAATCAGCATCAATAGTATATACTTCTAAATTTACACTAGGATCTCTAACTGGTATACCACTATAATGAATTTCATGTATATGATCATTGGCTTTTTTCAAAAAATTTGTATACTGATCAACTATTGTAATTAAAGCAAGAACTTGTTCAATTACTAATTTCCAAATTACTCCACAAGCCCAAGGAATAGATGTTGATAATGTTAAGGATTTTGTAAGATCAGTAAGTATAGTATAAGCTAGTTATTGCTTTTTATGTTTTCCTTCAAAATAAAAACAATTGTAATTAAGTTTCAATTTATATTGATTGAGTTCCAAAAAAATTTTTGGAAGATATAATTTTCGTATAGTAAATTTTTGTAGATGCAGATTGATATATCAAATTAACGTCACCAGTCATTCAACAAATTTTTTTCCAACCATTTCATGTAACCTACCAGTCTAGCCAATATTGTTTTGTTTCAATAGTTTTATAATATCATTATACAATAAATCATATCAGGTTTCCTCTTTCTTAATTGCAGGTAAAGCCAATTTGTTAGCATTTTCCATTAATATGGTAAATGCATTTGTTCCTGATATATTGTTTGTACTTTGTGTATTATCAAGTCTTTGTGAAATTTCTTCCAGTTGTATGACAAACTTAATATGTGTAAAGCCAAGTGTTGTCAATAAACTAAGTTCGTCTTGTAAGCCATCTTGAACAAAGTTCCATTTTAAGTCACCTTTTCCAACAAATACATGAACTTCACGAAACCTAAATACAGGTTGAATGAGATTTTTATAAAGATCGTTAAAGGTTAAAGTTTGCTTTTCTAAAGAAAGAGAAGTATCTTTAACTATTCTAGAGCTAATTAGAACTTTGCGCTCTTCTTTAACTTGAACTACAAAATGTGAAATTTCAAATAAAATAAGGTTTGAAATATACTTGCATTAAGTTTACATATCTGCAATCGTTGCATTTTTGTTAAATATTTCCCATGATTTGTATTAACTTATGAATAATTTTAAAAAACTTGGAAAATATTTAATATTTGAACATTTTAAAGTTGTAATATGAGAAAGTTATTTAACTTAATAATGTAACTAGGAAGATTTTAATATATATCACGTGATTTAATATATGTTGTTAAACTATATTTCGAAACTAATATAGAAGGAGGGGATTGATGTTAAACAGATGATTTACTTGGTTTGGCCTAATCAATTAGTATTTTATTTATTTATATTAGTAAATTTAGTATAAATAGAATAGCTACAGTATCTGAATATTATTAATATCATTATAAGTTATAGTAGAAGTACAATAAAACATAGTAGTTTAGAAGGATTAATTAAAACAATTTTATAAACAATTAGAATTTAATTAGTTTTTATCACCAACAAAATAAATACTAATAATAGTTATATGCTAACAAATATAATTGTATTGAATTCTTTATTCTTTAATAAAATTCTAAAAGTTTATCCTAAATATATATTGTCGTTTGAAGTAATAATTATTTGTAAATTCTTCAAAGCTCTCTCTAAAACATTGATTAAAGCTAAATCCCTTTATTAATCTTGCATTAATACTAATTTTTAGTTATTAGTATTGTAAGTTAATAATTTGATACAAGTTGGGTAGATTAAAACTAGTCTAATAAATTATACATATGCAAAAGACACTTAGACAATTGAAAGTAACTGTAGGGTCTATTCTTTTTTAATACAAATCATTGGAGAGCGAAAAAGTCATTTCAATTAATTATCTTAAATATCTACAAAGTAATATTGATAATCTAAAATATTTTATCAAATTTTATAAAGTTAAGGTTATGTGAGATGAATTAATATCCAGTGATGATTACTTTGACAATGAACCTCAATAAATCTGAAGGAATCTAACACTGACTACATCACTAAAGAGTAATACTTACAAATTGTTTAACAACATATAGCAACGCATAAGAAACTTAAAAATTATAAGATCTTATTTATTACCTATTTAGATCAATCCTGTCTATAGTGCCACTCAGATTACGAAACTCAATTAGGAAAATTACCATCTTTTGATAATTATTGGTTCCTGTAGATTGCACCTAAATATAATGCTATATTATATACTACTTTTACTGTAGCATATTTTATAAGGGTCTAAGAGAGTGAATCTAGCTTTTTAGAAAGAGATTACTTATTAAAATATTTATTGAGAAAAATTATTACTATAATTAGATATAAGAATAATATATTAAAGAAATCCTTTGATAGCATTGTCAAAAAATTATATCATATCTGGATAAAAATAAAGCAATTCCAATCATGAGAAACTGAAAGCATCAGCAGTACTAGCTCTATTATAAATAATAATTGTAGTGATATTTCAGAAAGTATGAAAAGGGACCAAAATGATACTATCATAGTATTTTTTTAAAGAAGTAACAAAAGTTCTTCAGGGATAATGCTACTAATAGCAATGAATAGATACCATCAAGAGCTATGATATCTATATCCTAATCACTAACTAATCAATTATCTTATAATAGTATACAACTGTGACAATTATATTTAAGAGATAAAAGGTAGTATGATAAAGAAGAAAATGATACATATACTCTTAATTATGAGCGAGATGTCATATACAGATATATTAATAATAATGATAAAATATTGCAAAAAACGTTCTTCTTTGATAATGCAAATGAACTAGAAAAGAAGAAACACTAAGTAGAATACCTTGAAGAGTCACATTTAATACAAATAATGATAGAAGATCTCTATCTCCTGTTATAGTAAAAATGTCTAACAACTAATAACTATAATTGTACATAATAACCAATCGTTAAAATCATCAAACTCAAGAATGATAACTTTATTAGTAAGAAATATAAATGGTAGACTAATATTAGGAAATTCTTTTGTACCTAACAATACCTATAACTTTTCTCAAACAACTCAATATAGCTATGTATTTGATCCTTTTGCATCACTTGATTCTTGCTAAAAGTAGTAACCCATTTATAACCTCTAGTTTACAACTGCAAATTGGCAGCCAATAGGTAATCAATAGTTTGAAAGTAATCAAAATAATAGCGAAAATAGTATGGAATATCAAAATATAGTCATAAAAGGAATCTCACAGGTAATAATAGTAGTTTAACCATATAATACATAACCATCATTAAATTCTATGAGAGGTAATTCTCGACTAACTAATATTATAACTTCTCAGTTAATACATAGTAGATTGCCATTGACCAATATAAATATCTCTTAACTAATACTTATATCCCAATCAGTTATAGTACTAGTAAGGAGAAATAATAATAATGCTTACCTTTAAGTCATACAAGGTTTAGCAGGATGACTCTAAGGACAATAAATAAAAGAGCAACAGTTAGTAGATTTACTAACATTTAAAAAAGGAAACCAGAATCTAGTAAAATGGCTTGAGGCTTTTGAATAAACCTGTAAAGCAAACTGTATCAATACTACTTGAATGATTGAGATAGTCCCTAATTATTTAACAGGAATAGCATTAATATAGTTTCAACAATAATATATTACTAACTGAAATAGTAGAATTAATCCTAATACTTCCTTTATATCATTATTTGAACATCATTTCTGTAATGCATTTCAACAAAATCAATGAAAGCATTAACTTAGACATAGAAAATAGAAATCAGGTGAAACCATTAAGAAATATGCTGCAGCAATAGAAGAATTATGAAAGAGGTTAACCTATAATATAGGCGAGCTAAAATGAATAGAATAGCTGAATTTATGGAAGGACTACAACTAGAATTTATAATACTAGTATAAACAGCAATGCCAACAATGATAGACCAAATAATTAAAAAGGCTAAAGCAATAGAATCTGCATATTCCATTAGAATAGAACTATCTGTTTATTTGTTAATACTCAATTATATGCAATTATTACAAAGAGGAATAGTACTAGCTTATACAAATATAGTAATGCAATTCACATATATTATATAGTAACTAGATATTAAAAGTATTATTAATCGTAAACTGAATTAAGAATTACAAGTGATTATGATAAATATTGAGCAACAATAGCAACAACAGTAGCAATAATAATAATGATCACGTGAATGGTTTAACTTAAAAATCTAAATACTAGTCTAAAGATTGTAGAAATAATTGACGTATAAATAATATGAATAATCAGTCAAATATTGAATGTTTTAACTGCAAAAAATTTGGCCATTTTGTCAGGAATTGTAGAAGTCTAAATAACAATTGAGGATAAAATTTTCAAAATAATAATAATAATAACAGAAATTATAACCACAGTAATAGTAGGAATCAGAATTATAGAAATAATAATAACAATAATAATAATAATAATAATAGTGATAATAATAACTAATAGTATTTAAACTAGAAGTCGCACCTCTTAGGAGTAAATGTGTGAATAAATCAAAACTTTTAAAAGTGAAGGCAGAGGAAGAATCAAAAGAAATTACTTAAAGTAAGATAAAAATAAAAGCAAGTTTAATAGAAGTATCTTACGTGTGCAGAGGAATGAATTCAAAAATATGATTAAGAGGATTATATGAAAACAAATATGATCACTCTAATTGCAAAGTGTATGATTATTATAGTGTGCAAACCAGAGTTTAGTATATTCTGGTTAATTATTCATTATAAAAAAAAATTACAGATTTTTTAAAAAAAACCTTAAAATTATCTGGCATATTTTTATATTTTTGAACTTTATATAAATTTAAATTTTTAATATTGTATTCAAATTTAAATCTTTATTTGATAATATATAATAAAAATCTAACAAAAAAAAACTATTTTAAACTTTTCTTTTACGCATCTTTAATCAAATTATAAGTGCTTGATTAAAATCAAAATCCTGTATTTGTATATCATCCAAACTAATTAATAATAGTAAATGAAGAGTATTATTATTAAGCTTATTATGAAGATCTGGTTTAATGATATTTTATTTGAAAAATTCACATTCACATTCTATAATAGAAAAAGGAATACTATAAATGATTTCTATAAGTTTTATTATATTAGAATAAGCAGTTGAATAATTTTCAAATAAATAAAAAAAAAATTCTTCAATATTAAAATTTTGATAATTTCGATAAACAATTTCCTTAAGAAAATACTATTCATTTCTTATATTTTCAGAATCAATTATCAGAATAGAATAATTTGATAAATAAGATTTTTCATAAAATCTAATCAATTTTTCCAATTCTACATCTTCAAATTTTAACAACTTTTCTTTATTTCTTACCCATTCTTTTAGATTAAGTATTTGCATTACATTCAATAATGGATGATCCAGAAATTTCTTTTGAATCTCCAAAATAACTGAAGAAACAAATCTAAAAATATCTGCCATTAATTCATTTTCACAATTTTCAGTTAATATTAGTTAATATGTATTCATAAATGATGAAGATAATGATAGAATTTGCTAAATAAATTGGTTTAAATTAAATCCTAATTTTAAATTTTCCTCATCATTTTGCTCTAAATATTCATACTGTATTCTTTGAATTGTCGCATTAATTGTTGTATCTATATCAGAAAACTAAATATATTTTTCTTGAAATATTTTGCTAAGTTTAGCAATATATTCCAAAATATCATATAAGAAGTGAAAAAATGCTAAAAGTTTCCAATTACATAATTCCTCATAAAGTGCCATAATTGAATCTCTTTTTTGTGCATTTGTAACCTTCATAGCAGTTGAAACTAATGTATCTAATAATGGCTCAAAAGTTATATATAAATTTTTTATAGCCTCAAAATATGAAAGCCATTGAATATCAAAAATTTTATGAATTTTAATTTCTGGCTTATCAAAAATTCTTGATAATCACATAATATATCTATTCTTTTACTTGATTTGCTAAAAAACTTGTAATATCTTTTTATTATTTGTTTAACCTTTTTGCAAAAATCAACTTGTCTATAAGTATTTTCAGATGCTAATGATAATTTATATGCAATACAGTGAGTAATAAAAGATATGTATTATTTTTTGCAATTCTAGCAGCTATACCATTATTTTCTCTCATAATTACACTTACACCATCTAATGCAAATGACATAATTTTGTTGGTTAAATCTAAATTTTTATATAAATGTTTACATTAGTATATTATATAAATAAAATTTAATAAATAATAAATTTAACTTTAACTTATGTTTTTTATCAAACAATGCAATCACTGCATTATATATTGTTTGTGCATCAGTACTTTCTAATTGTAATAGTTTTAAATATCATACTTTTATCATCCAATGTAAATAATATTTAACATATAATATGACATGTGATTCAGTTGCAATATCAGTACTTTCATTTAACATTATTCTAAAAGCTGAACAAGTTACTAAATCTTGCCAAATTTTATCTTCAATTATTTGAACAAGAGCATCCAACATTTCAAGACTAGTAGTATAAATATTATACATTGAACTATTATCATTACTAGTTTCAATATATAGCATTCTGATAAAATATGAAAAATCAATAAAACTTTTAAGTTTATGTAAAGGAAGATTCTTAGATGCCAACCAAAAAATCATTTTTATTACTTGAATTATATGTTAATGAGCTTTATTAATAGCATTACTTATAACAGTTTTCATTGCCTTTTTTTTGACCTTTTAATTGAAAAGCCTTCTCATATTGCTTAATACTAGCATATTCAAATAGTGTATTAATTTTAAAATTTTTTGACCCTATACATTAAATGAAAATAATTAATAAATTTTTAATAAAGTGCCAAAAAATACATATGTAATAAAAGTTAAAAATACCTTTATTTGCTTTAGCAAATTCATTTTTTTGACCATGAGTCATACATAGCATACAAAATATTCTATTCTTATTTATATCATAAAATATCCAAGGATATTGATCCTTTCAAGAAAAAAGGTATGTATTTTGTTTTTTTCTTAAAACCTAACTTTTTTTTAGAAGTATAGTCAACTCTTAATATAATGAACTCTTGATATAACGAATTTTTTGAACAAATATAATAAAAATACTCTTGTTATAGCGAATTAGCTAATTAAATCTCTTAAAATCTTCACTATAGCCTTATAGTGAAGTTGAGGTCTAGGACATAGAGTTCATTATAATAAGAGTTGACTGTATTAACATGATAAGGTAAAATAGGAGCTTTGGCTTTTTGTTTATTATTTTTAGGTGGAGAAATTACATATTTTTCAGAACCTTCATTACTAGAATTATTCGTTTCAGCTGAACTTTGTTCTAAATTATTATCAGAGATATCGCTAAAAAATTTAAAATAAAGTTAAATTAAATTAATCAAAATAAAGTAAATTTTAATTATACATTTAAAATTTAAACTAAATATTTACTATTCAACTTCAAAAATTGAATTTCTTTCATTTTTGTCAAAAACAAACTGTCTTTTATCTTCGATCTTTATAAAAAAATGTAATAAAGACATTGATGTATAAGAAGAAAAGCCACTTGATTATCAAGTAATACAAATTATGAATTTACATATAATCTGGCCTGTAAAAAAAATTCTAGCCTATAATAATCTAAATAAATTTAAATTTTCTGGTTTTAGATAAATATCTGGCTTTATGACAAAATTTCAGATTTTAAAATAAAAATTCAGAAAATCTAGAATTTTTATATTGTAGTTTAAATTCTGTTCATGAATATTATTATTGAATACTTTTTTCTAAATACTACATTTCACCTTCAACCCTGCGATCAGAGAATCATCAATAGTTTTAAAGTAAGAAATAAACTTTATTTATTTACTGTAATTGTTTTAAATTTAACATTAATTTTTTTTATTTTAGGTATAATATAGAAAGTTGTATTTGCATAATTGAGTTAAAGCTTTTGATAATTTCAATGAATATGACACTAAACTTAAGAAAATTGATGTTAAAAAATGTATCAAATATGTTGCACATGCGTGAGATAATGTTACAAATACTATAATCAAAATTGTTGATTAAAGATAGGTATTATGCCTAAATATGGTGAGTTAAGTGATGATGAAAGTATCAACTATGAAGATCATAAAATAATATTAATATACAACTTAAACTTGAACACCTAAGGGAGTTGAAAGAAATTCAAGTTTTGATAGATAAATTTGATTTTAATGATCCTTTTACAGCTGAAGAATTTGTTCTTTATGATGATTTTGAGATAATAACGGAAATAATTTCTGATGAAGAAATTTTAAAAACAATTCAACCTAATAATCAAAAAAAAAAGAAATTGAAGAAGAACCTTTGTCAACAATAACTCATAATAAAATTATTGAATGTTATGATAAAGTAATCTTATATTTATATTAGAAAAAAAAATTATGGTTTAAATAATAAGAATATTAAGTTTATAAAAAAAATAAAAAAAGAAGCTTGATGTATTAAATATTTTAAGAGTATATATAATATCAAATATTACTTTTATATTTTATATTTGAATTATAGTGCGTTTACTAAAAGGGTAATATAGTACATAAAATAATATAATATAAGTAAATCTCAAGTAATTTGCAATTATATTTAATTATGCAATCATAATTTTTACAATTGAATTTATATAAGTATAAAGTTATACATATTTATGCATGAGATACATTAGTCTGATTTTTATTATTAATAATTAGTATTATCAGTATAATTGGTATGTTTAAATATCAGGATTTGATAAAATTATTATTAATTTATATTTATATTATAGGAGTGATACAATTTATTTTTCTTAATTAAGTTGATTTAATTTAAATCATTGATCTTTAAAATGATTAATTAAATTTTTACAATTACATTAAATATCATTGTATTTCATATCAATTTTAAAAACTCATCACTCTCAAAAATGAAAAAGAAATTTACCAAACTACTAGCATTAAATGGCTATTAAATAAATAATTAAATAAAAATTTTATTTGCCAAATTTTACCATTATTATAATACCTGAGTATAAAGTTTCTTATATTGTACCTTTAAATTTTGTTAAAAAATTATAATAGATTATTCAGTATAATATAGTTATATATTATACTAAAGAATTTGATGATTTGTTATAGTACAGTCAACTCTTGTTATAGCGAACTCTTGATATAATGAATTTTTTGAACAAATATAATAAAAATACTCTCGTTATAGCGAATTGGCCAATCAAATCTCTTAAAATCTTCACTATAGCCTTATAGCGAAGTTGAGGTCTAGGACATAG
>CAJVPQ010003460.1:0-11115 GCA_910591825.1 Funneliformis caledonium
CATTATCCAATTTGGTCTAATAAACAATGAGCCAAATTGGGATAACGGAGTTGCTGTGGTCTACACAAGAAGCAATGCCCCAACTTTTGACGGGGATTGTATATATATAATAGATATGACCATTTATTTTATCAAAATGTGTTACAAAAAATTCGATATTTTATTATAGAATAATGGTGGAAAGGTAAATTATAAGTAAATTCATTTCTCTCATGTTCTTAAAATTTTAAATAATTAGAAAATTTTATAAAATAAAATATTTTATTAAGTTTTAAAAATATATTTTAGTATTATGATAACAAAAGGTTTTGATTTTTACGGTATTCTTACTGATTAATTAAAATATTAATTATTAAAATATTAAACTATTAGAAATAAAATAAAGTGTTCCTAATAATAGGTTTCTTTTAAATTTAAAGTTAAATCTTTATTTTCAAAATTTTAAATAACAATTGGTATTTTCATTTCTGCTTTTTCTCTAAACCTTTTTATAAAATATATAATAAAATTTAAATATTTCTATTAATTAATAGTTTAATAATTTAATTATTAAATATCATAATTGAAAAAAAAAAACTAATTCTTATTTAATAGAAATATATTAATTTAAAAGGAATAAGTAAATTAATATTTTATAAAATACAAATATATCGAATTTAAATTTTAAATCTATATGTTGTACCTCAACTGCGAAGATCATTTGGGGATATTCGTTTGCCCCAAATGCGCATTTCGGACAATGTCCCGAATGAACACTTCGGATAATGTCCTGTTTTAACCCAAATGCGTTAATGTCCGAAATGCGCGCATTCCGATTTGGGATATCCCAAATGCGCATTTCGGCATTAACGCATTTGGGTTAAAACACCTCCATCTGAAAATCAACAAGTAAAGATGTGGGAGAACAAGAAACCATTTGAAATTTAATGTTCTACTGCTTTTGTGCCTCAACCAAGCATTCGCAAACATTAATCCAATTGAGATTCTACACCTAATAGTGAAGAAATTGATAATCAAATAAAACTTAACAAAAATATCAAACTTCAACAAGAAAACGAGAAATAAAATAACTTTTGATGAGGTAAATACAGAATAGTTTGACGTAATGATGACAATATGACAATTGATCAGTAAAAAAGGAAAATTCATAAAGATCATCACGTGAGAGATCTGAACTAATAAAATCTGATATTAATAGAATATGCTATTTATGAATTAACCATTAAATAAAAACTAATATTTGTTCGGCTTAAAAATCCTAAAAAAAAATTTAATATTAGATGGACAAAAATAGTTTTGGAAATTCATTAATCTAGCATCAATTGTTGTTTAAATTTCAAACTGTCGTTGAACAAAGGGCTATGTAGTGTAAGTTAAATAGTGACATAAAATAACGATTTCCCAGCAATCTTCCGAAAAAAAAAAAGATTTTTTACGTAAGTGAACTCGTAAAAAAAAAAAAAAGTATCAAAAATGGGTGCTGTAAGGTTATACTTTACCTATATACTATTTCTTTACATTTTATTTAATAGTCAAGTATTAGCAATGTGGCCAATTCCACAAAGCTGGTCGATAGGAAGCGAAACATTGAAAGTATTTCCAAGCCTTGATATAAATTGTGCAAATATTGAGACCTCCGAAGAATTAACTCAACAAATTTTTGAGGGAGCAAAAAATCGGGTTAAAGAATTTTTGACTGATGAAAATTATGTTTCACCAAATGTTCATTTTGAAACCCCTGAGAATTCATTGACATTACATTCTTTGACCATCGAGATCACCGGTGATAAATCATCAAAATTGGATTTGGGTATTGATGAATCATATGAATTAATGATTCCTTGTACCAATGATAAGAATGATAAACCTTTGATCGCTCATCTTAAAGCTGCAACAATATTTGGAGTTTTACATGGACTTAATACATTTACACAACTACTTTATTCTAATGAAGAGAAAAATGGGTTGTTTTTGCCTTTTGCACCTCATAATATTAGCGATTACCCTAGATTTCCTCACCGTGGTCTGTTATTGGACACCGCACGAAATTATTATCCTGTTAATGATCTATTAAAAATGTTGGATGTTATGAGTTGGAACAAGTTTAACGTATTTCATTGGCACGTTGTCGATGCACAAAGTTGGCCCGTTAAAAGCGAAGTTTATCCGGAATTAAGTGAAAAGGGTGCTTATGATCCAGAAACCATGATTTATACTAAACAGGATATTGAAACTATTGTAGAATACGCTCATCATGTAAGATACAATATAAATCACGAAATTCTTTTTGCATCATTGTAACCAATTTTTTCTTTTGTCATTTAGAGAGGAATTCGTGTCATCCCTGAATTTGATATGCCAGGACATACTTTTGCCATCTCTTATAGTATGCCCGAAATAATTACTTGTCCAGACGTTCAACCAAATTGGAATGATTTTGCCGCTGCTCCTCCAAGTGGTCAAATAAATCCAGTATTACCGGCGACTTATGAATTCTTAAATAACTTAATTCCAGAAATGACTTCATGGTTTCCTGATAAATTTTATCATGCTGGTGGCGATGAAGTAGTGATGAATTGTTGGAATACAACTGATTCAGTTATAGATTACCTCAAAGAGCACCCTAACGATACTTACGAATCTTTATTGGGAATGTTCATTAATGAACTTCACTCACTTGTTAGGAAAAGTGGTAAAACTCCCATTACATGGCAGGAAATGGTGGTCGAACATAATTTACCTTTACCTAAAGATGTTATTGTTCAAGTTTGGACGACTCAAGAAATTATTAAAAATGTTACCGAACGTGGTTATAAAGTGATTACTGGTAGTGCCGATTTTTGGTATTTGGATTGTGGTCATGGTGGTTGGGTTGGTGATAATCCTAATGGAAACAGTTGGTAAATATTTAAATCGAGTACAGTACGTTTGAAAGGTATTTAGAAATTTTCTCAATCTAAAATTTCTTTTTCTTCTTTAGGTGTGACCCTTTCAAACATTGGCAAAGGATCTATTCTTATAATCCAACTAAGAATCTTACGAAAGAGGAGGCTAAGCTTGTTATAGGAGGTATGTTACATTTATAATTTCGCGTGATTTCTCTTTTTGACTTTGATTTGTTTCTCAAAATAATTTTCATCTTTATAGGCGAAGCATTATTATGGTCTGAACAAGCTGATCCAACAAATTTCGAATCGAAATTATGGCCAAGGGCATCATCGGCAGCTGAAATCTTATGGTCAGGAAATTATGATGAAAGTGGCAATCTACGAACTACAAAGGAAGCGTTACCTCGTTTAAATGATTGGAGGTTCAGAATGGTAGCAAGAGGAATAAAAGCGGAACCACTACAACCATTGTGGTGTGTTAAAAATCCTGGCAGATGTGATATGCCACCAGCATTAAAAAAAATTGAAGGTTATTATTTTTTTTTTTTATTATTTATTATTTTTGTGTCCATTATACGAGTATTTGAAGAAATTAAAGTTAATTTAAACTATTTCAAATATTTCAGACTAAATTTTTTATAACTTATTATACTAACAACATGGTAAATATTTTTTTTTTTTTCGACATGATTGAAACATTCATTTTGTAAAATATTAACGTTCCAAATGTCGTTTCTCTTAAAAACATTTTTTAGAGAACTAAATTATTTTCGAAATATTATTTTTATTTGGTGATAAATATATAGATGTATGCAAAATTTTCTATTTGTATTTTATTCATCTTCCTCAGAATTCACACCATAGAATCTTAAAGTACGGTCTAGACCACCTACATACAAAATCTTTGCCAATTCACCGAATTTCATGTCTGTAACTTCGGCAGTATTATCTGTAAAATTTGCCAATTGATTCCATGATTTTGCTTGATAAATCCTGGTTAAAATAATAAAAATTAAGAAAAATATCATTAATAATAATATAAAATTTTGTAATTATTTAATTTATAAATATATATTACCTAACATCAGTTCCACCAACGGCCAAATATTGACCACTATAATCCCAGCAAACTTTATTGATTTTTGCTCCCTCATCAAGTTGTATAGTATGGAAATTTAATAACTTTCTCAAATCCCATAATTTGACTGCGTTATCCTCAGATGCTGTCGCTAAATAATAACCATTTTCTGAGAAAGAAATCGAAGTAATACGTCCAGTATGACCGGTAAACGATGTGACATTCTTCTGCACTTTAATGTCCCAAATGCGTACTATTGAATCATTCGTTCCTGTTCCCAAGATCAGACCGTCAGGATGAATCTCAACGGTCGAGTAACCATTTGTCACTTCATTTGGTTCGATCTTGGACAAAGTTTGAGCGGTATGAATGTCATGGAAAGCCCATGTCGAATCATCTGAAACGGATACCAAATAATCTTTGGTCGCATGTACCGCGATGCCAGTAACTTCAGCGGTATGTGTCGACAGAATTGCCGAGGTTTTGTAATCTTTACTAGACTTTTGCCATATTCTGATGGTCTTATCAGCACTCGCGGTGAATGCGGTGTCATAACCTTCCTCATTAGGTTTTCCAAGCCATAATGCATCTGTGATCTTTTTTGTGTGTCCCTTTAGCTGACTGATCACTTTACCATCCTGTTCATTTAATATGAATCCCTTTTTATCGTTACCACCTGTAAGAATTAGTTGTTCCGTTGAATCAACATCCATACAAGTTATTCCAGGCTTGGTTGAAGAATGTAAAGAACCAATTGATGATGTTTGTGTAAAAGATTTAATTGCATCGACTGAAGTAAGTTCCGGCGGCGGTTTTCTTTTCTTACGATTTTTCGATAAACTATATAATTTTGAAGAGTTAAAGTGAGTTCATATGTTGAGATTCAGTTGCATCTCTTCACCTTAAATAAATAATATACATACACGGCGCTAGTTTCATTTAATTTATTAATAACGACTTCGTTGATGCCCTTATCTTGTTCTTCAATTTCCATTGGTTGACTTTCCGTCGCAAGGGATTCTGGAAGTGGTTTTGTAGCGATGTGCGCTTGTACATTGGCCAAAGCTCTGATGTGATTAAAAACGATCAACATTAAGGTCCACGCACAAAAGAAAAGAATTCAATATGGAAAATTATCTCACTCTCTAGCCGCATCTCGTTCTTTTATAAGTCTGGCGATAACCCGGCAGGCAGCATCATGTTGATATAAGGCATGACTTAATTCCTGTCGAACTTGTTGATATTGTTGTTTAAGGGTAAAAGTTTCCAACATCAGACTGTCCCATTCATTCTGAAAGACTGACAGTAAAGATGGAATTGATGTCAAGGTAGCAGGTCTTGGCTTTACGGTCTTTGGACCTGATCATAAAAAAGCAATATTATCATTAATGAAATCGATCCATTTAACCCAAAAAATTTAAATATTTGAGAATTGGACTCAGTAATTTTTTTAATCAAGGTTTTTCAGAAACAGCTTCTAGTTGTATTTTATATTTTGTTTTTTTAAGGTAATCATCATGACGTCCAATTTGTCTCCACACAAAACTAAAAAAACTCACTCGCTTTTATTTCTAACAAGTCACCCTCTTCTATATCTTCTCCGGTGATCGGATCTTTACCATAGTCGGCAATATATTTTATGATCAACCTTTTTTCATAAACCTGTCCGGATTTTTTTGAAACTACAGGATCCTGTGGTGGTTCTCCAGAAACTTATTTTTTTAAAAAAAAATCAGCATAACTAATTGCAAAATTAACATTACTTAAAACTATTGAAGAACATGGACACTCACTGGCACAGAACATGATGTATCGTATTAGATCCGATTCACAAAGATTGAACGTTTGGAGAACTCGAGGATTTTGAGTAAAAAAAATAAAAAGTGGAAATTAATTTGATTAGTTACACACGGTTGATTCAACAAAGACCATCCATATAAGGAAAGGATGCATGATGACAATCGGGCTTGCTTATATCCCGACATTCAATTGACGGATTCCATGGAATATCTCACGTGATCATTCGAAAAATTTTCGAATGTGTTCTTTTTGCCATAAATAGAAACGGTATAGTCATAATTGTCTTGTTTAGCCAGGTTTTGTTTATTTTGCATCAGAATTCGACCTTATCCTTTAAAACTTTCAACCTTCTCTTAAACATTAAGTGAAAATGTCCCAAACCATTTCGTCATTACTGGGCCGAGGCCATCAAAATAATTTTAAACTTACGGAAAAACAGAAATCCATAATGATCGGCAGTGATGACTCATGTCGTAAAGGATTCATATGCAGCGAGACGTATCTTGCACCATTTCACTGTCGTATTTATTTACAACATGATAAAATACACGGCTGGAAAACTTTCATTCAAGAAAAAGCCATGAACCCACAAAGATATGTAACTATGGTCAATAAGGATAGACTGAAAATGCGTGAAACACGTTGGTTGTGGGATGGTGAAGAAGTTCAAATCGGAAGGGGAGATAATTTGGAAAATTTGTTAAGTTTTGTATTCCAAAATGATCTTGTGAGAGGAAATAAAATGAAAATGATAGAGGTCCCAAAATGTTTAAGAGAACGATTCAATAATTGTCAAGATGACATAGGCTTTGGTGCGCATTCGGTCATACATCGCGCATTTGAGACAAAACTTGGGGAAACAAGGGAATGCGTGTGCAAAGTCGTTACTCTAACGAAGAAAGTCTCAAAAGAATGTTTTGAAAAACTGTGTCAAGAACCCAAACTACTTGATTCGTTAAATCACTCTAATATCATAAAAGTTCTTGGATATCATATAGGGAATAACCCGGACCGGTTACTAATTTGGCAAGAAAAGATGTATTGTGATTTGGAAAAATATTTTCAAAGGGAACAAATAATTAACCCAAAAAAATGGTATAATATATCGTTTCAAGTGTTAGATGCACTAAAATATTTACATGACAAAGGTATCGTGCATCGCGACATAAAGCCAGAAAACATAATGTGGACAAACACCAATTTTTCGGTATTGAAATTAATTGATTTTGGACTCGCTAAAAATTACAAAAACGAAATCGAAAGAGATAATGAACAGGTCGGAACGCCTCTTTATATCCCTCCAGAAATTTATCGCGCGTCATTTACCGAGATCAATGATCTTTACAAACCACCGGTTGATATTTGGGCTTTCGGAATTTTATCATTTAGATTTTTAACTGGTCAAAACCCATTTTTTGAGAAGGAAAAGGTTGATATAAATGCGGTACGAGATAAGGTCCTCAAAGAAGGAATTTCCAAAGTACCATTAATGGAGAGACGAATAAATGAGCGAATAATCGAATTGATAATCGAACAACTGCTGGATTATGATCCCAAAAGTAGAGTGACAGCAAATGAGGTAATGGGTATTTTAACAAACTTGCAAAAGTTATTTGAATAATTAATTGTTTAGGTTTATTTTCTTTTTTTCTCATTAAAAAAAAAAAAAAAATAAAAAATTAAAATTAAAATTTATCATAAAAAAGATATTCTAGTCGCTCGCTTATGCACTTGTATTTAAATTGATAATAATAAAATTATGATGATGTCTAAATTTCACGCAAAAGTAAAAAACAAAAATTATATTATTTTATTATTTTTCATAATTCGAATTCGAATTCGAATAAAGTATTAGGTTAGGTTTAGATATCATTATTATTTCAGGAAATCCCATTAAACGATGGCCTTTTCACTAATTTCTTTGACAATTTGTTTTTCGCGCCCTTCGTTATTGGTTTCTTTGACTCTTAATGCGACAGCTAAAGCACCTGGAAAAGCTACCGCCAGCAATATCCAACAAATTATTAATTCGTCCAAGAAAGAAATCCCAAGTGTGTCGATTCGCCACGAAATTGCTCCTCCAGCAGATTGAATCGTTTTATAAAAACTACAAAACAAATGACGAAAAATTTAATGGTTAATGTTTGTTTTTTAATGAATATTACCTTAGTATGTATGTAGTAATAATGAAATTACCCCGTGAAACGTGCAAGCTCATTGACGTCGTTTGAGAGAGCTCCCATAATCCAATAAGCGTAAATCTAAAAGAATAATGGGAGTACATGTAACGATTAATATATGAATCAATATATGATTTCATTCTTTTCCTCTTTTATTTTTATTTTATAGTTTACCTGATACATTGCATCGTTCATTCCGTATGCAATGTAAAGAATTAACTTTTCGGCATATTTGCTATCATATATATCAGAACCCGTGATATTATGAACCCTGGTAAATGTTAATTGGAAAAATAGACCTCCGATCCAAGTTGCCATGACCGTGACTAATAAGATAAGTAATCCTACGAGCCCTCTATTTTTTCTTTTTAATAAAGTAGTATCAAGAAATTTACCAAATACTAAGGCACCTAGAATTTGTGCTGCCCAGTACCATAAATTATTAAAAGCCCTTGTTCGAACATTGAAGTAATTCGCGTTTACCACATTAAATTGATAGGCATAAAACCAGTTGCTAGCGAGGAACATTGGAGCTAAGGCCAACATCTTCCAATTAAAAAATAATTTAGCGACCCCAATAATTTCATCCTTCCATTTAGGAAATTGTTGCAATTTAACGGGTGTTCCATCATCATGGGTTACTTTATGCGGTGGTAACAAAGCAGCAGACAACACAGCACCACCTGCCATTAATACCAAGAAAGCGATATATGTTCCATCATTTACGGATCCGCTGTTAACTTGATGCCAATTTAGCCCGATTGGGATCAAACTTCCCAACACACCGCCCATATTGAAAATGACCCAAAATAATCCGATATATTTTCCTTTGTTTTCTTCGGTAGGATAAGATAACATGATGGCACCTTGACCCGTCCACAAGAGAGCTGCGCCAAAACCAAGGATGGCACCAGATATCACGGTGAAGGCTTCACTTTTGTGGTGATTATAATAAAGCAACGAACCCGAATACAAAGCGTAAGTAGAACCACCAAGGATCAATGAAATTGATGGGCCCAACTTATTAACAATCGGTCCTGCTAATAATCCTCCTATGGAAAAACATGTGTATAATGCTACACTTGCATTTGAAGCAACCGTGGTGTCAAGCTGCCCCCCTCCTCCCATTCCGCTCAACGCATTGTACATGCCGGACGTAAGCAAGCACACGACCCCTACGAACGATGGGTAAATTTTTTTTAAAAAAAAAAGTCGGCAAAAATTTTGTGCGGTGTAATTTCAACATCTTACGTCATAACTTACCGACAATTATCACTTGAATTAATGGACTTGTATATATTTTTTTCAAAACTTTCATTTTTAATAATATTTTTTCATCAAATTTAAAATGTTCAAAGGATTACAAATCGATTCATTTATATCAATTTAAGTTCCGGCATTTCATCCAAAACAAGAATAAAACGAACATATTAAATCTCAATTATAAAAGGGTGAAAAAGAAATACTTTGAAGATCTGTCGGATAAAGTCTATTAAAAGTTAAGATTTCGAAAATTAATGATTTACACGTGAGAAAATTTGGCGGTGAATTATACCAATTTAGAATTTATTTTGTTTTTTATTTGAAAGAATACAGAATCGATTAATATTTAAATAAATTGTATTGACATGAAGTTAACGAACATTTATACGATGAAATTGGATAAATCAAATCGAAGAGTATAAAATATTACCAATAAGTTGCAATATTTCCAAATGAAAAACTCATCCTTACCGGATTGATCAATTGAAATATATGCATGTTGATAATCGAGTCTTTTGGGTTAGCTCCTTTTGGAAATGATAGTATATCTATAAATAATTTTATTAAAATAGTAATTTCATCGCTCGTGTTTACATTTTTTTTTTTTTTTTGGTCCATTCAAAATGTGAGGATGTACGAACAATATTGCTCAAGTGACTTTAAAATAATTTTCTTGAGTAGGTTCGGGAATACTTGTTAAATATAGAAAAATTAAGGACTAGACATTACCTGTAAATCTCGGAGAATCAGTCCAGGTATGGTTCTGTCTCAAGAAGCAATCATTGTTATGGATAAATATTTCAACTAAAAGAAGATATTCGAATCTAAAGTTTATGACTTACTTTTTTTATCGAATTTTTTTTTTTTCCTTTAGTATCCAGAGAGAAAGGTTCCTAAAAAATAAGTTAAAAGGAATTGTTTAAAAAAAAGAAAATATTTTGAATATAAAGACCTCTTTGGCAGCCAATATTCTAAAAAAAAACCATACTAAATTTATGAAATGAAAAGTATTAGTGATCATGTATTATTTAAACATAAGTTGAGGCTGAGATAAAAGATGCAACATAAATTTTAAAGAAATTTCGATAACGAAGAATAAAGCTCAAAATGAATCTTTTTTCTCATTATATATTGTAACCAAAGAGATCTGAGAAGCAAAATGTGTGATCATCAGAATGTAATGATCAGCAGAAACCGAAGTATCAGTTCATGATGACAGCCGACGCCAAAACGAGAACTGAAGGAAAGACCGTGCAGATCATTTTCATATTAAAAAATTTTTGTGTAACTATAATTGAGTTACTTGACTCTATAGTTTACCACTTATACAGTGCAGAACCTCTATAATAGGAACTTTGTTAAAGTAAAAATAAAACAAATTTAAAATGCAAAAAAAATTTTATTATATATAAAATTAAAAATTTAATTCATAAAATAAATAAATCATGGATTAGAATTTTAATATCTTCAATATTGATAAAGTTATATCAGATTAAATTTATCTAAAATTAATTATAAAAACTGAAATTGAAAAAAATAAATTTATAAGAAAAATTCTTTTATTATTTATATATTTATTATAAATTGAAATTATATAATGATATATAGTGTATAATAAAAGAAATATAAAGAATATTATAATTATATATAGTTTGAATTATAATAAATTATTCCTAAAGCATTAGTGGGATATCACGCTTTAACATAATTATGTTAAAGCGTGGTATCCACTTAGACTAGGTTATAGTATCACGCTATAATCTAAATACCATGCTATAGTCTGAATATCACGTTATAATCTAAATATCACACTATAATCTAAATGTTACACTAAAATCTAAATATCACACTATAACCTAAATATCACGCTATAATCTAATGACTACAACCTGATCACCACACTTTA
>CAJVPQ010003461.1:0-11112 GCA_910591825.1 Funneliformis caledonium
TGTTCCAAATTATCTATAACTTTATCTTGTTCAAGTGTTTCACAACCATTTTCCTTGTTTTCTTCAAAGTCTTTAAAATATATATCACTAGTATTATTAGATATTTCATCAAACATGTGTCCAAACTTGTCATTACTGCTTATTTTGTCTTCAAACAAGTTTATAGAAAGTAGAGAACGCAAAGGGGAAGAAATTTCACAGCTTTGTTCTGACATTAGTGATTTGAATTTTTTTCCTTTGACAAAAAATAGTCAAAGTAGATTGTAGAGATGCAAGTTACTGACACTCTTTTTTGTCCGTAGGGAGACGAAAATATCTACTTTAAGTCTTCTTGTTTCACATATCATAGTGTTACAGGTTATGGTGAAACAACATTTTTCACGTTAAAATACAATTGAAGTTTGACAATTTTTCGTTTCATAAAAATATGCTTCTAATAAAAGTTGTTCAATATTTATCCAATGATGATAAAAATTAATATACTATAGCTTCGAAATAGCATTAGGTCACGTGTAAAATTTTAGCATACTTTATTATGTAAGATTTTTTATTTAACAAAAAAAATGATTTTTACAAATGTATGGATTATAGATGTCGATCATCTAATTAAAATTAACTCCCCATGCCGATCACTGCCGATCCCTGACATGACCACTGATTGATATACTTTTTTTATATTGATATTTTATAATTAAAAATATAAATAAATATTTTATAAAAAATCAAATTTATATTTTTGTAATTAATAAAATAATTGATAATAAATACTAGATTTTTTTTTTTTTTCATTTTTATTTACATGTATTGAAAATTTTTTATAATTATGCATTTTTTTTTTTTAAAAAAAAGAATTTTATAATAAATAGTTATAAAGTGTCTTTTAAATAACGAAATGATGATACATGAAAATATCCTTTAAAAATTCAATTCAAAACATCAAAAAATTTTACAACAAAAAAAAAAAAAAAATAAAATTACAAAAAAAAAAAAAAAAAAATTAATAATAATTACAGTTCAAGAAAAAACTACTTCAATCATTATCGAAATATTTTTTTTTTAAATATATATACATATATATATATATATTTTTTTTTTGAATGCCAAAAAAAAATTATTTTAATTTTGAAAAAGAAAAAAAAAAAAAGAAACCACTCTAACTACTATCGTTTCCAACACATTTTTTAAATCTTGATGTACATTTGATTTTTACACTATCCTCTCTATCTTTCTCCTCTTCCTAAACTTACTTTAATTAATATTGAATGATTCATAAATAATAGCCATGAAATCAATCATTCATTACTATGAGGAATTTTCTTTTTTTATACTAACTAAATAAATTATATAGTGTTTTTTTTTTTTTTTTTTTGTCTCCTGAAGAGAATTGATGGTATATGTAATGTATATTTTAGTTTGCTTAGGTGTCTCTAGTTCATGTTTTGCATACTCGGCATATTAAACTTGTAACAATGATTTTTGAAAATAGATCTTAAAAAATTCTCGCAAAGGAGGAAGGCCAAGAAGTATCCATGATGAGGTATAGCGGTTTTTTTTCAGACCTCAATTTTCGTAACCTTACTCCTTGAGTTCACGGAAAGGTTTATATATAATTACTTATATATAATCTTAGATGAAATTGGAAAACTTATGAAATAACCCTTCGCGTTTTTAACTGAAAATTTTTGTGAAAAGAAACAAATAACGAGCACAAAAAAAGAAAAATAGATAAATAAAAAAAATAAGAATTTAGTTACAATTTCAACTGCAAAATCGTTCTTTTTAAATAAAACTTTTTTTCTTAGTAAAAGGAAGTATATAATCAAGCAGGAAACGGCATATATATGTATATATATATTTTCCCAAATAAAAAGAAGCAAGAAATTAACTGAAAACAAAGGCCGCAGTTGATAAATCCGCAGTGTGACACGAAAGGCGGCCACAATCCACTGCAATACCAATGCTGACACAAAAACAAAATTATTGACTTCACCAGGACGACATTCTTTTTTCACCAAAAGGATTGGAACCACCATCTGAGGATAATTCCTAAGAATTATCCGCAGAGGATAATCCATCATCCTAAAAAAACTCCGGTATCGGAATGTCAGCAAACTTAACCTTACCCTTTCCTTTTTTTCGGGAAATTCTGCTGCTTCACTGCTTGATATATCATATTTATCTCCGCCACAAAAACCTACCACATTCGACCCACTTAAGGGCGCGTATGTATACCGTCCAGAAGCGGCGCTATTGGATGCAGGAGCCGAGGAGGGAGATGCTTGACGATGCGTATTCTCATAATTTGTGAAGTAGCTCCTTGTCTAAAACATAGTTAAATGATTAAAATTTAATAACCATGTTACAATCAGACAAAAATTTAAGCTGATAGATATACTTACGCCAAGTTTCACCTCCGTGATCCACTCGTGCATTAAACCTTCATCAGGCTTCATTCGCTTCTCGGGATCCCAGTCTAAACACCGAGCGATAAAATCTAAAAAGACTTGGTCTTGGCATTTCAAGACGTTCGCCAATGATTTTGTGCTTGGACGACGACGCTTCCCTTTAGAACTAACAACAGGGCGGGGGTTGCCATTGGAATCTATTATAATAACGATTCAGCTTTTCGAATACGGATCATTTGATTTTCAAATTAAGTAAACTGTAAACAATCGAGTTTTCTTACCGAAAAAGAGTTTTTTGCGAGTACTTTTTTCTATCAAATACTTCTCTGGGACGCCCAAAACTTCCATAATGCATGCCAGTTGCTCTTGCTCATTTTCACCGGGGAACAAAGGATATCCTGTTGTATTAAAAAAAAAAAAAAAGGATTAGGTATTAAAATTATTTATCAAAATTAAAGTATAGAGTAATTTACTTACCAGTATACAGTTCAGCTAGAATACAACCTAAGCTCCACATATCGATCGCCATATTATATGTCATACCTAATATGACTTCAGGAGATCGGTAAAATCTACTTTGAATGTACGTGTAGACCTTTTCATTCTCGAAACAACTGCTACCAAAATCAATAACTTTAATGCTGCTCTTTGTAGGATGTTTTAGCAGCACATTCTAGACAAATAGGAGATAATTTAGCAAAGATCTTGCAATTTAAGAAAATTCAAGGAGATTAAATTCACCTCTGGCTTCAAGTCACAGTGTACGATGTTATGTCTTTGTAATAACGACAAGGAGTTAAGAAGCTGGACGCAAAATCTGTAATTTTATTCATTAAATAGGTAGGTTATCATGACGTTTTTTCTTCTTCTGATCTGTTGAATAATCTCATACCTTTTAATCAAGCCAAGGCTGAATCCTTGGAAGTTACTGCTCTTGATAAATTCATACAAATTAATACTTAAGAGCTCGAATGCGATACATAGATGGTTTCGGAAATAAAAATGATCATTCATATGAATGATATTGTGTGTGTCATCGGGATCCTTTTTTTTATTAAAAAAAAAAAAGGTTAATTCTGAAAAATCCTTTAAAAAAAACCACATAAATCCACGATTTCTTTATTCAATGCTTAACACATACCCATTTGTTCAAGCATTCCAAAATCTTAACTTCCACCAAGGCTTGGCAGTGAAATCGCTTCTTATTTCTGATAATCTTCACAGCTACGTATTCTCCCGTCTTGTGATCCAAACACTTCAGCACCTGGCCGAAGGAACCTTTTCCAAGGGTGTCAACAACTTCATATCGATAACACAAATGGTCTTTGGGAATAATTTTGTAGTCGCCTCTTTCGTCATCAAATCCGTAATTACATCCGGTTAACTCCGGGCTTGCAGGTGCTTTTGCAGCTTCAGGGCCAACAAAATAAACATTCGGATACTCCAAAATTTCTGAACGTTCGTATAAAGACAAGTAAGGTGCATACGATTTCAAAGCGGATTGGGGACTCATAGGAAGGGTTCCCTTCATTTGTGTCTCATGTTCTTTACGTTCCCTCTCATGTTCTTTGCGATCTCTCTCTTTCTTTTCGGTTTCATGTAAGAAACTGGTAGTTTCCTCTTCCCCACTCGTTACAGTGAATTCGTCGTCCTGGCTCGTATGAGCAAAGTTGCTTGGAGTACTGGCAGCAGATGATGAGGAGTCCAAATCCATATGGTAAGAAGAACCGGTTGTGTTCTTCGAAACATAAGCGCTTAAATGGTTCGAAATAACAGGGTGCGCAGGTTGAGAATTCGTTCTGACCTTCAGCTTCTTTGGTTGAAGATTTGAATGAGTTGTCGTTGTACTTGAGGTAGAAGCCGCGCTTGATGTTATCGGAATCGTTTTTGCATGAGATGAAGCGGACGAGTGCGAATTTTTGTTCGAGAAAAGATTTATAAAAGAGTTTGATAGCCTTCTCGGCTTGCTTTTTGATGAAACTTTTTCATTACTAGCATGTGCTATATATTACAAGTATGAGGATGTTAGTTGACAGAGTTTGAATACGTTTTAAACAAATGGAGGATATTTTTTTTTTTTTATTTATTTAAAAAAATTTTCTTACCTTTGTCAACGGAAGTTGATGTTTTGCAAGGGGTTGTAGCACTTTTTCTACCCGTTATTACCATCGTCGTCGTTGATGAACCATATGTATTCAATGTCGAATTAGAACTTATCGATTTCTGACTAGCATAGCCGTATGATCTATTCGGTGAAACCGGTACAGCTCGAGAATTTACTTTGCTAGGTGATGCTATTCCACTCCCACTCTTTATTATTCTGGATTGTATTCCTGTAGGTGTAGGAAGTTTTGTAAATGTATTTGCGGAAGCTGTTGGAGTAGTCGGTATTCTCAATCCGGATCGGGGGTGCTCAGAAGTCGGGGTTTTTGCCTTAAGGTTCGGATTTACGCTTTTGGGTATTTTCACGGTTGATAATGGTTGTACATTCATCGGAGGAAGTGTTAGTGCAGCCAATTGTTGAGGTGCCGCAATGTTTGCTGGAAGGGTCTAAACACATTTATTCAGAAATTAAATATGGTAAGTGAACGTGGTAAATGGTAATGTTACTAAAAGCAAATCCAACCTGTCTTCTGATAATCTTATCACTTTGCTGTTGACCGCTCATCTAACGTAATTTAAAACCAAACCATGATATATAGCTTAAGTATTAAATTAACTATACTAAAACTATGCTATTATTATTAAACGAAAAATGAATTTTCACATACCGTCCCTCTGGGTCGATTTTGACTCTTTTTCTTTGTTGAAGACGACGGTGGACGATGCCCATCCGTACTCCTATTATCCTTCCTTCCGCGTGGTAAAACTTCATCATAACCTTTACTTGACGCAGAAATCGAAACTTTCTTTTCGCTATTCATTGAATGAGGTATCGCGGGCACCGGGGGAATTTCTTCGTTAACTCTAGTTAATTTGGGCTGCGGTAACATGCTTGGCATATTAGGAACAGGAGGCGGAGGCTGTGCATCTTTGGTAGGTGGAGGATGAGACAATCGATGTGATGCGATCGTCGTCGGTGTCGTCGTTCGACTTGAAGTTGTTTTTGGAGAATTCGGCGATCCGGATTTAGCATGATCTATTTTAGATTTTCTTCGTTTCATAGTTGCGGATGATGACGACGATGTAGTAGAAGTATTCTCTATTGAACTAGTAAGAGTATTATCCGTGCCTTGATTGTTTTTTGATGAAGGTGAAAATTGTTCTGAACTATTATAACTTGAACTACGAACTGGCATAGGGGGTGGCAATTTTGAAGTAAGTGTTGACGGCGGTGGTGTTATTGGCATTGTCTTTGATTTGCTCACACTCGGCCATAAAGGTGATGGCGATAGGTCATATTGATGAGAATCGCCGTTATCAAAGTCCAAAGGTGATGATGTGGAATCAAATGTACTTCTTCGTTTTGAGTTAAAATCTTGAAAAGATGTAAATCTATCCAATTGTTCGAGTGCAGTTGACTTTATCGATGAATCGATCGTCTTTCGTTTCTCTATCTTTTTTTGTTTTTCTGCAGCAGATCTTATTCTCTCCTCAGAACGTGCTGTCTTCAATGACTTTCTTTCAGTTGACGTTGTAATTGAATTTTCACTAGCATACCGATTATGACTTGATCTGAGACTGCTGAGCATTGATGAATCTATAGTTCTTGTCCTTTGACGATCAATACCAGAAGCAGATGTACTGGACTTCGTTGGCCTTTCTGAATCTTGACTTGTACGCCTTGTCACTGATGGCTTGACCGGCGTGACCGGTGTTGTTGGTGTGCGTTTTGAAGCAGAAGGTGCGCGACGTGATTTATCATTTCTTTGAAGTAAAGAATACTTTATTAATATCAAAAGATCCTTAACAGAATGATGAGTTTTTTTTTTTCCTTAATTTGGCAAAAGGAAGAATAAAAGAATAATATATATATATGTGATATATTTTATTCTTCTAACCTTTTAAACGTTCTTTTAAATGATATTAAGAAAAACACCTACCCTACAAATCCATGTTTTCCTGATAAATCCTCGCCTGCCATTGAACTGAAAGATTCTTCGTCACTAGCATCATCTCTCTTTGGTTGAAAGAGATTTTTCATCCTCTCCATAACCTCATTTGTTTGACTAGCAATTTTATGCTCCACCATTTGCAAATCATTAAATCGTTTCAAAGCTTCCTCGGTAGCAGCTTTATATTTAGCTTTTTTAATTTGTTTTGACTCATTGCCAGTAGTTGGCTCATGTTTTGATTCTTCTTTAGGCTGTTTATGACGTGATTTACTTCGAACGGGCTGACCTGAAGAAACCGATGTCATGGAATTTTCGTCTTTAGAAGCTCTCGTAACACCGAGAGATTTCTTATGCGGTGAAGAACTTATCCTTGAAGTGGTTTGTTGTGGCTGTTGTGATGTACTATTTCTTACAGGTGGTTGTGACAACCAATTGGGGAAATCAGGAACGCTTGGAACATTATTTATAGCAGGATTGCCAGTATTACCATGCTGAGAACGATGCCGAGATATTTGACCTGACAGAGTGCTAGAAGTAGAAGAGGATGTCGAAACAACGGACAATCGTCTTGACGACGAAGATTTTTGGGACGAATCTGTCATCATCGAAAATTATTATTATTATTTTGATAAAAGAAAAAAGGAAAAAAAAATTTTTTTTTTTAAAAAATAATTTAGTATGGACTAATAATGATGATGATGATTGACTAATAATTTGATGAAGTGATGATGTGAGATATAGGAAATAGATTCGATCTTTCTAAATGAAAGATTTAAAATAAAAATTTAGCTTTTTTAATGATTCCGTTTGTGATGTGAAGATCACCACTTAACTAAAATAAGGATATGAAAATGAACAAAGCAATTTGAAATTCTCGCCCGCAGTAAAATATCGAGGAAAATGAGGAAGAAAAAAATAAAAAAGAAAAAAATGCATTTTCCAATAAGATGCGAAAAGAACATTTTGTTATTTTCCTTTGTTTAACATTTTAATCAATTCAAACCAAAGCTAATCAAATCTTTTCACCCAAATCAAAAAGGTTCACCACCAAATATTTAAAAGTCAAAAAAGAGAAAAAAATTGCATTGGTAAGTCGATAAACTTACCCAAAAGGTTCACTGAAACTTCACTTGGAGACATACAATTCAAATTAGATAAGTGACTAGAGCCGACCGAAGACGTGGAAGGATTTCGTGGAGAGACCTCTTTATTGACAACCTTTGTGGGGATTTTTTTGATTTTTTGGGGTTGTTGCAATTGAGTTTTTTGCTGTTGAGCTTGCAGAGGAGTGAGGGATGACGTTCGAGTACGAGGACGTTTTGGTGGAAGGTTGGACTGTTTCGTAACTTTTGTTGTTGACTTGAGTTTCGGATTGACAATAGGTGAAGGTGCTAAGGATGTATGTATTTGTACTGGAGAAGGAGCTAATTGCATGGGGTCATTCTAAGCTTGGGAAAGGTTTTAAGTGATATTTACGAAAGGTAAAGTAGTAATAAGAAAATATATATATTTACAAAAAAGAAAAAAAAAAAAAAATACGACGAAACTAATTTTTTAATTTTTAATTTTTTTTTTTTTTTTTCAGTTTCGGAATCTAAATAGTTCGTTCCAAAATATGAAACTATCTGGCTATTTTCCGTAATATAATAAACTTAAAACCAAATAATTTCACAGAAAAAAAAAAAACACTCAAAGTTTCATATATATATATATTATAAATATATATATATATATACTTGTTCTTTATGTCACTAAATTATAAGAAAAAAAATTCTTTTACAGAAGGTTGTGTCTTTTGTACAATTGTGCCGTTCGTAGTTTTTTTGACCGACTAATTATAAATATGTCGTTGGAACACCGGGTTTTTCAATCCCTTTTTTTCCAGTAGCAGGTTTCCGAAAGGATTATCGGCTCATCTACCCTTCTAATAAAAATATATAATACTATAAAAAATTTTTTGATGAAATTTCTCGAGTGGATTGTGTGACAATGCATCATTTATTATGGTATAGTCCTTTCCTGTTGCACAAAGGTATTAACGAATAACAAAAATAAAATAGATGTTTTTATTAGATAAAAAAAGAAGTCGAATCAAAAAAAAAAAAAAATTATTTTTTTTATCCTTTCCCTTCTTTTTTGATCCTCTTTTGTTGATGAGGGGTTAAGTTGATAATTGAGTCATATATAGCGTCACGAGGGGTTGGTGAAGGTCAATTCGACAGGGTCAAATTAATTCTACCCATTAAATAAACGGATTTGCTAATTTTATATCAACGTGATTAACCAAAGATGATGACGTTTTGTATTCCAGAATCGGAATATTAAAAAAGTCTTATCCTTACCTAATTTAGTACCATTTGGACGTTCATGTTGACAATGCCACAACAATGAGCCACACCCATTAATACAATATCGTTAATTGTGGTGGGTAAAAAAAAAACCGTTGATGAAATAATAATCTTCACGCGAACCTTTTGCTAGTCTTTCTGACCAGATTTGGAACAATGTCAAATGTTTGTTTGATTCTTGTTTAATTTGTTTTATTACACCATTTCATTATGGTTATCATGTATGTTTAAAAAGGTGAAATCCTGGTTTGGAAAAGTTGGGTAATTTTTGTATTTTCTTATTATGAATCTAACGAAAAGGAATCATTTCCTTTCGAAAAAAATAATAAAAAGACATCTCCGAGACCATTGTTGATTTCTTTAATAAGACCGCCAGATCTTCGACAGCCATAAATAATTCCATACAGGAAATTTCAAACACATCCCTATTAAGTATTCAACAAAAAAAAAAAAAAACCAAGTACTCCACACAAAACAAATAATAAACAAATTTAATTTATTACAACTTGTATTCATTTAACTTTTAACCTAACTTTATTGGAAACTTATATAGTTATCTCTGATGTTACATGAACAGTTCTTTCAAAGAGCAAACCGAATAATTTTGTAACTAAATTTAAATAAAGTTTTGGACAATAATGAATTTCTTGAAATGTAATTATTGTTGAAAAAGATCTCAAAATCAGCTGAATGAAAAAAAAAAAAATCTAAAAAAAAAGTTCCCATCAATATCAAAAAAAAATTTCCCGAATATTCAGAACAATCGTTCGAAAAAGAGTCATTGATTATTGTAAACTAAATATCTGTCAAACTCAAAAAAAAAAAAAGTTACGCCCACTTTGAAGATAACTACAAAAAAATTGACATATGCAAACATGATGCAAAACAAAACTGTCTTGTACTTTATATCGTTATATTAATCAAAAAGTACAATGTAGATTATTTCTAATACTGCCTTCATGGGTTCTTTATGGTTACAATTCTAAGGTATGATGTGGGTAACCCAAGTTATTGGGCGACAGATGACGTTCTATTTATGTGTATATATTTCGATTTTTCTTCAAGGCGGAAGAAAATATTTGAGCTTGTGATGATTTGATTTGCATAAGTCATATGGCGAATGCTTGATACTAGGTTCGTTCTTGGAATAGAAAAAAGAATTTTCGGTTTTTATCTAATTTCCCGAAAAGATGCTCATTATGTGGCTCGTGAGTTCCCAAGCCAGTTGTAATGTATCTTTTTTAAAAGTGTTGTTATTTTTATTTATTTATTTATTTTTTTTTTTTTTTCACGATTTAAAAAAATTTTCGTTCGTTCCTTTTTGACTTTAAAGTCTGTGGGCACGTGATATTAATAAAATCGCGTACTTACAAGAATAGTTAAATTAAATTGATCTATATTACTGTGCATATATGTGAAATTTTGATACTTGATAAATTAAACCAGTTTTGGATAACTAAATAAAATTGTAATGGATTTCCTTTTATACCCAATTGACAAATTTTTTTTTAATTGTTTTATTAAGGTTACCTTAAAAGTATTAGTTATATTTAGAATCGATAAATTAAACTTAGAGAAATATATATAACTAGATCAAATCATGATTACGTCAATATGTTGATCTAATAATCTCGAATTTAACTAAATTATTTTACTTGGATATATTAAAATTAGATAAATTAAAACATAACTTACTAAAACTTAATAAATTTTTTTTTTTCATTTTTTTAATCTAAATTATTAATATTATAATTTTTAACTATTTAAAAAATTGTTACTAATATATTTTAATTAATTTTCAGTAATTAAATAATTTACTAATAAAAAAAAAATAAAAATTTATATTTATTATCTATTTCTAATTTTTTTATATCTATTATTTTTTATTATTATTTTTTTATTATTACTTATTATTTATTATTATAAAATAAATAAATTTTTTATTTATTTCTTAGTTAACTAGTAGTGTTCTAGGACATATTAATATATTAATATATTAATATGTCCTAGAACACTACTTACTCAAGACTAATATGTTCTAGGACATTATAATCTATCAATTAATATGTCCTAGGACGTTATAATCTATCAATTAATATGTCCTAAGACGTCATAATCTATCAATTAATATGTCCTAGGACGTCATAATCTATCAATTAATATGTCCTAAGACGTCATAATCTATCAATTAATATGTCCTAGGGCGTCATAATCTATCAGTTAATACGTCCTGAAGACGGGTCTATTTTTTCTCTCTGTGACCTGTTGGTTAGTAAATATGAATGGAGTGTGCGCCTATTTGGT
>CAJVPQ010003462.1:0-11112 GCA_910591825.1 Funneliformis caledonium
TTTTTGTATTTTCTGTTTTATTATATGTATCTAGTATACTATAAATTTAATAAAGATCATGCAAAACTGCCACACTTTAAAAAAAAAAAAAAAAAATTATATCAGATTATTCTAACTCTTTCCCACTCCACTCAAAACCACTATGAGAAAAGTAACTCAAAAAAAATTTAATAACAACCTGAAAACTCAACGCAATACTCGTAGTCGTCCTGACTTACCCATTGACGAAAAGTCCCAGGAACCTCCTCAAAAGAAAACTGTGACAAGTCTTAACCGTCCAGGTTCCACTGACACTGAAAACACTGAAAACCAAAACGTCGCTTCCGGTCACTTCTAAATCCACAAATATTATGGACGAGGATCAGGCTCACAACCCAACCGAAAACTTAGTTGGAAAAAACACCTTTTCGCCTAACGTTCTCTCCTTTGAACGTATACACAATACTTTCTCTTTCTACATTTACTACGCCCATGAAACTTTCTTTCCCGGAAAATTGAATAAGGAAAAATTAACCATGTTTGTGAAATGTTCAACAGCGTTGATTTTCCATCTTTCATTGGTGTTTCTGTGAAGCAGGACCCTCTAACAAAACGCTCAAAATTATCTGAATTGGCTTTTCCATGAATTTAGATGCAAACAAAGCGCTTGTTGCTAAATTTTCCAATATGGCAGATCTAAAATTACTGCCACTCGAATGTCCTACCTTATTTAGGTTCAACCCAATAGTAGCGATCAAAGTAACAGAGATCCCCATTTCAACTTCTGAAAGTATTATCCGATCAACCTTTACTAAATTTGGCAATATTTTACGTTGTTCTATGATCACCAAAAATTTATGGCAACAAGCGACCATCTCCTTTGCAGAAGATACCGATATGACAATATTAAAGGTCAATTCATTCTCAAAGATTTTATACGTGTTCACCCCTGCTCTGCCATAACAGAGGAAATTCAACTTCGGTCAAAATTCACTCTCAAACTTACAAACTTACCTAAAGATACATTCAGATGAAAATTGGAACCCATCGCTAGTAGTTCCCAAAGCTCATTCAAATTATCGAAACTTACAATATGCCTTTGTTCATTTTACTACGGAGGAATACTTATATGCTACAGTAAATGGTGACCAAATTGTTCTTGATGACAAAAGACTCATTTAGACCCAACCTGACACTAAACTATGTGCTCACTGTGCAGCACCAGGACATGATTCTCGCTCTTGTAGAAGGAAACGTGCTGTGCCACAAGACCATCAGACTCAAAATTTGTATCAAAGGTTTAAACCCACCCAGTTTAAAAATTATTCCGCTCCTCCTAAACCTATATGACTAACATTTATTCACAATAAAGATACTGTGTTTGATCCGAAAAATCCTTGATCTTTCGCGAATCATACTCATCAAACGGTACCACCCTCTAACAAACCCCTGTTGTTCTAGTTCACTCTAAACCGCTTTCTAACAAAAATAACAACAACAAGAGCAACACAAACAACAAAAATAAATCATCTTTAGATAAGTCCATTTATGCTAACAAATCCTGATCAGAACAGGTTGAAGACAATTATCTCTCCCTAAAGCAATAACGTGATAACCAATCTGCTTGGGAACTATCTGACGCTACTAAGATTATGCTTAAACTAGATGCGCTCACAGAAACCTTTGCAAAAATTCACACAGACCTCAATTTCACAGTCTGTCGTCTTGATACTATTGAACGACATCTCAATATTTTCACTCTCACCCTAGAAAAGTTACTGAGCTTAACACAACAAATAAAGGGAAAGGCAAAGCTGATATGGAAACAGATGATACCTATTATGAAGAGGGTGTAGATACCTCTGAATCTAAAATCGTCAAATACGAAGGAAAAATCCAATGGCTTGCTCAGGAAAATGAAGAGCTTCGCCTAAACAACAAACAAAATATTGAAAAACTTAACTCTGCGCTCGAAGCAGTTGCCTGTATCCAAAAATTCGTATATGGAAAATCAAATGAATCACTTTGTACACCTATTCCACAACTAATCAAACCAGGTGTAATTTGGGTTAATGATGATGGTACTGAAACATCCCACCCTGACCTCTTTTTTTAAACTTATTATTAATGATTACAAAAAATAATACAAATACCAAACTGATCCCCACATTCTTTAACATTGCATCTCACAACACCCGCTCATTACTTGACCCACATAAACAACAACTTTTATTTGATTTTTACTCTGTGAACCATTTAGATATTATTGTACTATAAGAAACTAATTTCACTACACCCTCCACCATTTTCCTTTCAAATCCATTTGCAACAACAAATTTTTATCTTTCTTCTCTACAGACCCTGACACTCGACGTTCAGGTTTTGGCGTTAGTTTTCTCGTTAAAAAATACCTCACCGATCACATTTTTTACCATTCGTCATTTTTTAATCGAATTTTTTATATTGATTTCCAATTTAAAAACAAAAATAAACTTTGTATTATTAACGTTTATTTATCTTGTTCAGATGAATCCCTTCGTTTAAAAACAATTTGTCAGATACGTACTCTTATAGATGAAGCCATTAGAGCTAATTTTTATATTATTATCTTAGGTAACTTTAATTTAGACCCATCGCGATCTCACAACCCGTCACATTCCACTCAATTTATGAATCATATAACAAATAATAACTTTATTAACACTTACGACTTTGTTAAAGTGACAAGAAATGTTAATGACCTTAACACATATGTTTACGGTTCCTCACGGTCAACTATTGATCATATTTTTATTGCTCCTTTTCTAATTTCAGATTTTAATGACCATTAAGTTATTTCAGTAGATTAATCGCTATCTGACTATCATATCGTCTCTGCTTCAATAAACTTAATATCTATCAACCCAAGCTTCAACAATTCATCAATAATGAAAAAACTTGTCTTCATGTACCATGACATGACGGAAGATGATTGGTCAACATTTGCTGATGCCGTTGATATCCGTTGCAAAAATTCAAGATTAATCTTGGTCGACCTTGACAATATTTCAAACATCCACAAGCTCAACTACACATAGGATCTCTTGCAGAAAGCTATTATTAATGCTGCGCTTAAAAGTATACCGAATAAACATACCTCATATCATGCTCGTAACCTAAGACCAAAATTACTTAAGTTAATTTACAAACGTATCAAACTTTTGCACAAATTAGAACGAACTTCTAAACTATGTCTTAACAGTGGGAGTTATAACAGCAAATGGGGTACTTTATTCGATAAAGTTTCACTGTTCTCAATGGAATATGATATTCCTTTACCCACTTTTGTGTCCTATACATTGACCTCAATCTCAACAACAATATCTAGCCTTAAAGACTGATCGCCCTCGTATAACTATTCACTTAGATTGCTGAAGTTAAAAGAGAAACAGCTCGACATTTCCAACAAATCGTAGGATCCAGATACTCCAACCCACCACTCCCTGATCTATGGGCAAAGGAATATGCACCTTTAGATGACATTGATCCTGGCATCTATGATTCTCTTATGCAACCTCATACCAAAACAGAATGGTCTGACATTCTTAATTCATTACCGAATGGCAAAGCTCCTGGCCCTTCTAAAATATCAAATGAAATGTTAAAACATTTTGGTTCTTTCGCATTTAAATGTCTCTGGAAGATTGCCTCTAGTTATCTTTCGCATAATCTAACTCCACATAGATGGAATTTAGCTTTCGTATATTCCATCCCAAAACTAAAACTATAGGAATTTAACCTTAATCATACATGACTGATCACCTTATTAGAATGTCTTAGAAAGGCTCTCATCAAACTTATAAATAGTCGACTTCTCATCACTTTAACAAAGAATAATGTTCTCAAAGGCAACAATTTTGCTGGTCTCCCTTTTAGAAGCACTTTCGAACCAATTAATATTCTCGACAATATTAAATATGATGCATCATTTCATCATAACGACCTTTAGATCCTTTTTCAAGACATGTCGAAAGCATATGATAGAGTCAATCTGGGAATGTTAATTAAAGCACTTACTAGACTACACCTTCCAATGATCTTTATCCAATTAATAATTTTAATTTTTACCCTTGTTTTAATCAGATATTTACTGCACATGGTAATACAAATGCATACACTAGTCAAAATAAGAAGTTTCGGTCATGTGACAAATCGACCAAATTTCGGCTGATGTAAAACCGATTTCAATCAAATTTCGATCATCAACAACATTCGTCTAAAATTCGCCCATAACTTTCGACTGAAATTTCGCCACAACTTCGGACGGTATTAAGTCATTTAAAAATCAGTTGAGATTCAAATATCTTGTTTATGATCGATTGGTTGTCATCAAATTTTGTAAATTTCGGTGTAGATAAAAATAAAAAATTGTTAAATTTAATTATTAAAAAAATTAAAATGTAAAAAAATCGGCAAATTTTATTCAAACATTGATAAAAATATAAATCAATAAAAGTCTACAGTAAAAAATTTATCGTATATGATATTTTCTGTCAATCGGGTTAATAGCCAAGTATTCCACTGCATTTCGCCGATTCAAAATTTTATATTTTACTGGAACGAATCGATCAAGAATATGATGAACAGGAATTATGCAGTCACGACTTTCAGAATAAAAGCCACCATACCACAATTCAATGTTACATGTCTCTTCTTTGTCGTTAACACAAAAATGATATTTTACATTTTTTGATTCTACGTGACGATATTATCGAACATATGCTAGATGATGTTCTGATGGTCCATCAGGCAAATTGATTGTATGCGTGAAGAAATATTGAATTTGCCTAGGATAGCAGTCAACACTATCATCACTTGTAATAAATTTCGCCCGTATAAACGAACTTTTTATGTGACATGCTGATAAGGCAGAACTGAAAATTTCTGACCTGATTCGACATCGTCCGTATTTATTTATCTTAACACAAATGATTACTGAATTTTCCGCTCCTTCCCCAAACGGCTTTCAAAAATTGTACATTTCATAGATTGCAGTATGGTATTCTACCATTCAGTCGAGCATTTCAGCCATCATTATAATATCTTTGGATGAAGGTCTTAACATTTCACCTAGAAATGCTTCCTTTTCAGTAATAGCCGAGTTCTGAACATTTTATAATGGAGTAAAAATCAATACATCTCATCGGAAGAAAACTCGTTTGTTGTAAATAAAGATCCGACATTTAGCCGAATTTCAAGTAATTTGGTGTCCTTCGTTTCTATTTCAGAACTTTTAGACATAATCTGTATGTCAAACATCATTCTTCGCATAAGTTCTGGTTCAATATGTCGGTAACTATTTGGTAAAAAACCTAAGAAATATGAATTTTAGCAGATTATCAAACGAAAATTAATAAAAGCTAATAAAAATATATAAATTTGATATACCTAACACCCCATTCATACGCTCAAAGGAAAATCACCAGAAAGTGTATAGAGGCCCATAATCAAACGAACACTCGCCCAAATGAAGTGACAAATGCAGATTCGGCATGATTTTGTCATAGCCGTAATTATTCTCTATTAGTTTCACTATTTCGATTAATTTCTGATGGGCTTCTCTCATTGCATCAACTTCAATTATTCTATTAACAAAAAGCTGACAAACTTTCATGAAATATGTGAGAACTTTCCTATCTTCATATCCTAAATGTTCCTAAAACGAAACAGTCGCATAAATTGTAAAAAAGATTCTCCACTGATCGGTAGTGAAATTCGAAAAACCTTCACCACAGTATATTTTTCCTGGAATCCGACCGATATCTGCCAATACAGAGAATTGATTCATTTTTTTCTGTACTTCGTTTAGAATATTCATCGTTAATATTCCTTGATCTATCCAAATTCGCTTTACGATCCACTTTGTAATGCCCAAAAATAGGCAATGCATTGGATCGACTGTTGTAAAGCGAATTGGATCGAAATACGATAGGCGCAGCAATTCAGTCCATCTTACGCCACTTTGCTTTACAAATCATTCTCTTGAGGTTTTCGAATTACAACGTCAACAAACCATTTATCCATGTTATTCATGCCGGTAAAATTGTGCTTTCCTTCCTCATAATTTGCCTTTTTTTCATACCTGTGGCACGATACAAGGGCTGAAATGTGACCACAAATTTTCCTTGCGGCAGGAATGTCACATGATACAAGTATTAATGCCGCACGAACTCTCTTCCCATCTGGACATTCGTTTGTGTTCAAAGTTATCCCATTCCAGAGTAATTCCAAGTCGTTGACAATCAGCACGAAATAGTGGTTAATTTTATGTAAACTAACATCGTCTGGCCTAGGTAATAGACTAAGAAGTAGTAAGTTTTCACGTCAAAATCGAATATCATGCGGTAAATTGCAAATGGCTGCATATATTGCTCCTGTGCTATGTATTGTACCATCTTATGGCTGAAACCAGTCAAGGTTCAGCATTAATCCGAGATGTGAATCGGCTACCTCAGATTGGAAAAAAATGTCGAATCATCGTATTTGAAAGTTTTCCAGACTTCTGCGTCATAAATATCAGTCAAAATATTATCAAAATTTGACTGATTAGCCCAATGTCTAAGAGAACTTTCAAAACTAGGTCGACGAAACATTGTTGCCAATTGATTATTAATTCCAGCAAACGGATATATCAATTCTGGTCGAATTATAATACCATCTAATGATCTTATTTGTCGGGATAACGGTTCTTGACACAAGCGCAATCGACGGTAAGACGAATTGGGAAACTTGATATAATGACATTTCATTATCGTGAGAGTTTTGTCTTGGCGAAAGTTTTCTACTTCACCCCTTTCATAAAGCTTATGACATTTTGGGTAAGGTATAAATGTTTGAAATTGGTCTTTCAAGCCAAGCTTATTTCTTGCTGTGTAAAGCGTATCTGGGAAATTACTAAAATCTTCTCCTCCAATCTCAATCAACACCAGCTTCATAAATTTTATTAAAGACTCGGTTGCTGTTTCTGGTATGTTGAACCTTTTTCGAAAGTTCATTATTCATAAGAGTATCCATAAAAATCAGTCATTATGGTTTGAACGTGTAACATTTACGTCTTGAAATAATTTAAATGGAGGACATGAATAGTCTTCAAAAATTTCACTCAGCTCAATATTTACTGAATCGTCACTATCATTATCAGTGCTTTGTTCAGGCTCAAATTCAGATCGCTCAAAAACATTAACGTCAAAATTTGCGGAAAGTTTTGTATATCTCGAAATATGTTCTCGAGGTAAAAAGTCAAAATCAATATTGTCATATGAATTGCCATCTGTTATATCCTGAACTTCTTCTATATCAACAGACCATTCGACATCCTGCATCAAAGCTTCATTTTTAACACTCGATACCGAATGTGACGATTCATCAGTATCGATGTCTTCATAAACTTCTTGACTTGTATCTATAGTAGGAATTTGTGATGAAAATTCATCATCATGTCTTGCTTTTGTACGAGGATCAACCAATTTCCCCTTGCATTTGCCGCAGTGACATTGAACTTTCGCTCTTTTTCTTTTAGTTTTTTTAGTAACTGGTTAAGAATCTTCGTTAATTATGTTTGATAATTTTCTATTGCGTATCATTTTGTAGATTCAGTGAACAAGTTCTTGGTCACATTAACTATATATATATATATAAATTGAATCATTAAATAAACTATTGTTTTCCAAAAAGGTAAATTAATTCTAATTGATATTTGACTCGTGATTTATTGATATTTAATATGAACTATATATAATTTTAATTGATTGACGTAGCAAAAAAATTATTTTTTAATTTGATAATATTTATTTAATATGTACTATATATATGAATTTATTGATTTTAATTGAAAAAGTTTATTTTTAATCTATATGATTTTAATTGATTAGCGCGGTAAAAAGTTTATCGAACTAAAGATATAAAAAGAGTAGCATTTCGACCGGAATTTTTTTTTTACTTCTTTCTTGAAGTCTAAAATCTGCTATAATTGTTAAATAAATCTTCACAAATTATAAATATGAAACAACATGGAAAACAAGCTAAAAAAGATCCAGAACAAAATACAAAGAAAAATGACCGCTTTCGTCTCGAAATCCCTGCAGATATAAGGCGAAGCTTGAATTTGACTTCAGAGATTACCTCTCCTAAAGTATCGATTAATACACCAATCACTCAATCTTCACATTTGAAGTCTACTTACACTCAATCTCCATCTTCAAAGACTACTTCCATTTCTTCCAGCACTACGCCAATCACTCAATCTCCATCTTCGAAGACTACTTCCATTTCTTCCAGCACTACACCAATCACTCAATCTCTGTCTTCGAAGACTACTTCCGTTTCTTCAAGCACTACGCCAATCATTCATTCAGGCCCAATCCCAATTCGAAACATTCGTCTACTGATTAAGTATTTACATACGAATCGTAAAACATCCGCTCAAGAATCATCATTTCGAGAAATATCCACCCGAGATTCAGCACGAAGTTCAGAAGATTATAGTAATTGGTGTATTGTTGTATTGTTTTATTTATTTTATTTGAAATATTTACATTCTAATGACATTACTACATTTATGATCATTTTTAGACTTTAAAGCCGAAAACAAGAAATTAAAGGCTCAGAATGACGAGCTTCGACGTCAAATAGATGAGCTTAATGATAAATTCCAAATGATTTCCTCAAAGTATAAAAGTTTACAAGAAAGTAACGAACTATTAATGGAAATCAATCAAGAGTTCAGCCACAAAAATGATCAACTTCAAGCAGACCTTAAAGAGTATCAATCGTTTGAATTACCAAAAATCCTGAATCGATCATTGGATGATGAAATTCAAACAAATAAGCATAAATCAAAACAAGCTAGAAAATCTAAACGAAAGGTAAGGAGCGGTTCAGAAAGACATTACACTAGGCCGAAAGATAAGTGATATAAAAGTATTTCGGAAGGTAAACACTCTAAGAAATCAAAAGACATGTAATACGAGAACAGTTCAAGCAGTCCAGAAGATAGTTCAAATGAAAGTTCTGAAGCTGAAAGAAGTTCACACGACGAGAGAGATAAAAAAATGGGCGAAAAATATGCTAGGGTTTGTCTAATTTTCTTAGACGATTATATATTTTATGGTGTTGCCGATACTCATCGAATTTCTATTTTTTCTTGCTTTTTTTGTAAATAATTTAGGCAGGGATGAAACTATATTAAGACTCTTCCACCTGAACTCGATATGAATTACGAAGAAATGTTCAATAGCCCAGCAAATATCAAAATTCGAAGAAGACTAATTCCTGAATTAGTAAAGTCATTAAAGCTGAAACATCGTGCTTCGTCAGACCAAATTAGCAATTGGTTACAATCATTACATAGATCCTGAAAAAGCCGAAACAACTATAGAAATAAGGGACGAATCGACAGTGATAATCGACGCTTACATGCCAATAGTCGTTTAAGTGAGGTATAATTTATTGCTTAAATTTTATATATTTATTGTATATAACTAACTTTCATATTTACAATAAACAATTTAGAAAATGGCTCGCCGAATAAAGGGAGCAAAATCTCTCTATACAATCAAACACCAAGAAGTTATTGATTATGACAGGATGGAATTGATTACATTATTGACGAATAAAAAAGTTCACTCACCGGAATTAAGTGAAACTGACAAGAAGAATGATACAACGCGTAATATCTGCGTATACAACCTTTTCTGAAGATCGGACAAGGTTCTATATCTGATATTTGTTTTTTTTTGTATATATTTGATACTTATATTATTATTTATTACTTTATTTTAGTTAAAGTAACTTCTCCGTAATGTGCTCGATCCGCACACATTAATGTTACAAACTGCTCAATTAGTAAGAGCCCGCCATTATGACAACAAAAATCAGTGCTATGATCTTCCACATCCGGTAAGCGCACCTGAGTGGTGCTATGTGAAGCAAGAAGACTCAGTTTATGATACCGATATTGAAGGTAAATATATCAAATTGCGTTTAAAACTTATTTTGTAATTAATATGCTAATATTTATTGTCTTTAAGGTGACTGAATACCTATTATTCCTGCGCATGATGAAGAAAAAAATGATGACGAATATTTTGAAATTCAAGACTAAGTAAGAACCGATACATTTATTCATTTACTTTTCGTTTACTTTTCGTTTATTAATCCATTCGTTTTATTTCTTATTTTATTTAGGAATTTTAAGGTAAATATTCGTTATTGTATATTATTGTATACTTTTATTTACAAAATATAATATTACCATAATTAAATATAAATAAATAAATTGTTATTTTATAAATGTTATATGTTAAATAAAAGCTACATAATTCGATATAGTATTGACTACCGAATGTTAGTTGAAACTACGTAATTCGATATAACGAATGCTAATATAATTGTTTGAATGTTAACCGATAGTTTGTCACGAAATTTAACCGAAGTTTGACCGAAATTTACATCCGAATGGCAGTGAATCTTGCCCAAGATTTCGATTGGCATTAGTACATAATTCGGTTTAAAATCGGCCAGCCGAAATTTAGCTGAAGTGGACTATTTCGACTAGTGATACTATGTCCTATCAGGTATCGACCAAGGTGAAATTATCTCTCTGATATTATGGTGTATCTATTACGATCCATTATTGTGCAGAATTCAAAACTTCAAGTTAGGCTATACTCAAAGCGTCAATTGGAGAAAAGACCTTACCAAAAACTCCTCAACCCCTTTCACAAATCATGTCTCAGCACTCGCTTATATGGATGATACCCTCTGGATGGCGGATTCTAGAATGGATCTCCAACATATTATGACTCTTGCAGACTCTTTTTTCACCCTTAACAGTATCCAAGTAAATTGGGATAAATCAGTTCTACTAACGAACATTAAAGACACTAGTGCTGTTAACTTCGCCTTTAATAACAAGAACATTTGGCTCTCACCGCTTTCGCATAAAGACTCAACTAGCTATCTTAGTGTCTGGATATCACTTTTTGATAACGCTCCATATATCAAAAATCAAGTTTCTACAGAATTCAAAAAAGTTAAAAACGTTTTAGATAAAAAATGACTTACAGCCAAACAAATTGTTGCAGTTTTTAATTC
>CAJVPQ010003463.1:0-11107 GCA_910591825.1 Funneliformis caledonium
ATTCTTGTCGAAAATTGGAATATAAAAATGATGGGTCTCGCCTGAAAGAAAAAAGTCAGGTTAAAAAAATTTTTTTATATAACGTTTAGTTTAGATTCCTTCAATTTATGCAAATTGATTGGAATCTTAATAATCAATATTAGCTTAGTTTTTTGCTAGTATTAATAATTTATAAGATTTGCTAAGGTTACCAGGCAAAACCCGGAGTTTTCGAAAAGTGTCAATTCGAAACTAATTTTGGGCGTTTTGTCAAATTTTTTTTTTTAAGGAGAACCACAAAAGTTTCGGCTGTGGCAAAATCCATCAAAACCTTACGTTAAGATTCTTATCGTTTATATTTATAAACAAAAGAAAGGTAAGCATAATTATTTTTTTGAATTAGAAAATAAGGCGACTTAATTTGTTTTTTGGAATTTTCTGCCTCTGTTGGATCAATTCTGCAAGAATGGATAATTTTTTTATTAGTTATGGTTTGTTGGTTTTTTTTCACGTTTGATTGATGATTAGTTTCACATTTTTTTAGGTTTCTTTGGTTTGATCGCTTCAATTTATATCAGCAAAATTTTTTATTAAATATTTTTTTTATTCTATTTTATTTTTAGGTGAGTTTAATCGAAACGATTATTTTGAGTTATTATTATTATTATTATTATTATATAGCTTCTTCCAGAAATAGAAAGTAATTGAATTAATTCCATAAATACAAAGTTCCTTTACCTCGTCATTATCATATTGTTTGTCTATATTTCCTTAATAAAACGATAATAGAACTTGCCTAATTTCGTTAAAAAAAATGATTCAAAGATCTCGTGATTATTATATTGTGTAATCGTATAAATTCTTTCGAATTAATATTTTTTTTCAAAGATATTCATTAGTATTTTTACTTGTACATTACTCTTACTGTCAAAAATTTACAAAAAATTCTTCAATGATGTAAAAGGAGTTGGATTTGAGATGAGATTTTATTAATCAAAAAAAAATATTTTTTAAGTCAATTTGTACACTTAATCATAAGAATTTCTTTATGATATATATTATTTTATTTTTATTTTGACTCACCTAGATTAATATGAAAGCAGTTGCAGTTTATAAATAATTTAATTCGACACTCAAACGATGTCTTGATCTACTCACGTTTGAAATCATCAACTTAATGCTGATTTCAAAGTTCAACCGTCCAATAATCAACCGAATTTATCTCTTTTATTTTTGACTTTATCAAAAACATTAAATGCGTATAGATTGAATGCAAACAAAGTAATAAAATCCTGTAAAAAAAAATTGTCCAGGAAATGTTATCGAAAATGTCCGAGTGCATGTAAAAAATGTCCGGAAAATGTCAAAATCATCCGGAAAGCGTACCAAAACATGATGGATTTCGGACATCACGTAATGTCTTGATGTTGTCCGGAATTTATACCGAAACATGGTAGTATCCGGACATTATTTGGACACTACATCAAATTCTGGACAAATTCCAGAATTTTTTTTTCATAGGGAATCAAATGCTTTTTAACTTTGATCAACCTAGAATTTTACAATCGATAAAATATTGCAAGCATTTGCAAATAATGTATTCAATTAATATTAGTTTAGAATATTTTTTTAACTGTACACACTTTGCTTCAATTCAACGTATTACACGTGACAATAATCAGAATATTGTGCGGAAAAAAAAATTATATTTATTTTTATAATGAATAAATAGTCGATATTTCGGATAAAAGATTTAATTAAAATTGGAGAACATGAAAAAAAAAATTAGTCGGTAATTGTTTTTGTTCTGTACATTACATAATTAAAGTGTGTTGTGTAACACATGTTCAATATTATCCTGAAAATCGATATAAAAATGATGTTTATGAAGAAAAATGATCAATTGTACCTTTCATTTTAAATTTATCTTTGTTGAAATGATTTGCTAAAAATGTTAAATGCGAAGTTAAAAATGATGGAAGACGAATGTGTTGAAAATGATTTTAAAAATGTATTTAAAGAAAAAAATTTGATATTGAAAGTGTGAAAATTTTGTAAGTTATAAATCAAAAGTTTTAGAATTTGATATTATTGTGATAAACTTGATTACAGTTTATAAAAAAAAGTATAAAATAAGAAAAAGTGAAGATAATGCTTTTTTGTTATTTGGTGTTGCATTTTGAATAAGAAATACTGATACAAAATTTATTTTCGCGAATGGCGTTTGACAATAACAAAGTTATAACAATTGTAAATCAATAAAAATTAAATTTCACAATTTTACGAAAATTTATTTTGATATATAACAATTTCAAAGTGAAATTTGGATTTGAGCTTTGTTCGTTGCTTGAGGTAGTAGACCAATTAATGTTGTTGATAGATGATAATATCTAAAAATAAAAAAAGGGCCAACGCGTGAGCAATTACTCAAAAATCCGCATTCCACGTCTGCATAACAGAACTATTCCATGGACTCTTTCATCACTCACAAATATACAAAGTATCATTAAAACTTAATTATTTGATATCAAATAACATTGAGCGCAATAAGTACCTTTTTTCAATAATTTGAAAAATTCTTGACGCAAAAAGTCCTTCATTATCGTTTAAGTGGCGTAGCGGTATCGAAAAGTCCGTTTATAGTCAATAAATGAAAAATTATGTAAAAAGTTATTATTAAAAGAAAAAGAAACATCGTTTTCGCCTATAAAGTTTTTAAAAACTCTCTTTATGTTCCTTCGAGGCCAATAATAGAGTGAATAAATAATAATATAGTGTGGGAAGCAGAACTGTGATTTATTGAGATCATAATCAACAAAGGTAGCCCACGAAGCTTTTGACACGTTTGTAAAGGGAGACCTATAGTGAGTCACCTCCTCCTCACCATTATTATCATTATCTTCATCGTGTTCTTGTTGTTGTCTTGTGGTCAGCTTTCGAGTGTCAATGCCGTAGGTCCCCCGAAGCATTTCAAAAAACTTTTCGTGAGTAATAAATAATGGGAAATGATGGTCCGTCAGCAGACGGAACGAGTTTGGAATTTCACCCAGGGTTTTAACCTCATCGCCTTCTTCATGCATGTTATTGTTATCAAGCGCTTTATTACTTCCGTATTCCTTTTTCCATTCAATGAATTGAGCTTTCGTAATTTTTTCTCCAGCAAGTTCCGCTGATTTTTGCAATTGGTTGAAGTATTTCTTTATTCGCATGCATAGAATGGGGTTTAATGTAATAAATATTTGTCTTTTGTAAAAATACTCGTCAATGCCATGCGAAGATGGTGTCTTGTAAAGTTGGCTTTCCAGATATGAAATGAGCTGTCTAAGTATGATACATGTAGTCTTGCCGGTCCCTAAATATTTGACATTTAGAACAAAATCAACAAAGTCCGCAAGTAAATAATGGTCGAAGCTAGATTACTAACCCGATCGTCCAAAAACGACAGTCGACTTAGGATGCTTAATTATATCGTACTCAGTCTTAGATACTCGAAAAGTGAAATCAGAGCCACTCAAAATGAGCGACTTGAATAAATCCTGAGAGAAATTATTAACTTTAAGAATTTATTCGTCAAATAATTAATACGATATAACGGATAGCATACTTTACCTTTGATATAGGAATAAATTTATTTGTAACAAACATTTTATGAACTTCTAATAGCCACTCGTTGTCCAACACTTCGTTGGTGAACTTTGTTACCTCAACCTCATCATTTTCAAAATATTCCGGTAAAATGATATAATCTTGGTCTTGAATTGCGCAACGATCAATATGTTCGGAAGTGTAAATCTTGTAAACTTTTTTAAGGGTTTTTAATGTCATGTAAATCTGTTCTTGATTTGCAGTGATGGCCCATACCTTTACATGTTGCATGAATGAACCTTTACGGATAGATAATCCATAATCAACTTGCCAGAGAATTTTCAAATTGTTGTCAGGGAGCTCTACTTCGTAGACCGGAATATCGATAAATGATGATTTACGTTGGAAACCATACTTTTTCCACTTTCCGGATGATATCTGGCCGAGTTTTTCATGATAGTTTCAATAGTGAGAGGTAACTCTACTTGCATATCTTTGAAGTCTTCATTATACAGCATTTCCCGTAAGTCTTTGATCGTGTTTTCACTGAGCAGAATTTCCCACGGTCCAAGTTCGTCAGTATCGAATGGTAAGTGAACATAACGTTCATATGTCTCACTTTCGACATTTTCTCGAATTCTTTCCTCCATATATGATTATTTGTAAATACTTTATATATAAATAAATATATACTATTTTTTTCTTTAAAAAATAAAAAAATAAGAGCTTTAAGAACCTAGAAATAATAAATTTTATGTTAAGTATATTTGGCTTAACTTAGAATGAGGAAATTGGTTGACAATTAAATATTCTTTTTGGTTTTTTTTTTAATTATTAGAATTTAAAAGAAAGCCACAACCGAAAAAGAGACGATCTTCAAATTCCGGAAAAACCAACATTGTTATAAATAAATATATGGTCTGCCGCAGCATAAGTTTAACGGCGGCGCCTGATATAATATTTCAATTTTAAAGTGAACTAAAATACAGTTGCATTGTCTAACCATAAATAATTCCGAATACTCCTTCTTTTACCTTGTGATTCGATACCAACAATAGCTAATTCGTTAATTTATTGCGCCCCATACTAATATTAATGTTAGGTACATTTTTGTCGATATAAAATTCTTAAGTTCTTTTCACCATATAGTCCTTTTCCATTTTCTTCCGCTGGCAAGTAGGAGTAGCATAACTCCAATGCTTGTGTGAATTTCAAGAGTCTTGATGATTTAAGAAATAAATATCTGTTGTTTTAAAACGATAAATGACAGAATGCACAATGTTAGAAAGTATATTCCTCCTCTTCCGAGAAAAAAGTGTAATCGTAAGCACTATATTCAGTAACTTGATCATTTGAAATTCGATAAAGTTGAAATACTCATGAATCATGGAAAATGTCCTCAAAGTCAAATTGGAGATTGGAATAAGTTAAATTTTGCAGTAGTTAAACCTTACTTATTTTTAAAGTGATGAAAAAAAAAGTTGTAATTAAACTTTTAAGAAATATACGTTAAAGAATTTCTTGAAGTACACTTCTTTATGTTAAATAAACAGGTCGTTTTAATAATGAATTACGATTTCTGTTGCATAAATTAATCTCTTTATTGAAAAACTTGAAAGTAATAAACATCAAACAAATATTTAATTGTGGTGGCTTTATGTCTTAGAAATTATCTAAATATTATATCATGAATGAATTTTATAAATAATGTACCAATGAAAAAAAAAAAGAATTTACGAAAGTGTCAAAAATATTCAGAGTCATGTAGACAATTACAATTTTAAACACCTTTAGACGACTGATTTTTTTTTTCAATTTAAACGAATAGTACAACGATCAGAAACACTTAGTTCGAAAGAGGCAAGATTGTTATCCGTCCCAAAATTTGTGACTACTTTAATACGCAGTTTCACACTAATGCTAATTTTTTTTCTTCAATAAAATATTTTTTCTTTTCAAAAAGATTATCTCTTTTAACTTTACTCAATATTGCAGATATTACAAACTTTGAAACGAAAATAAATCTTAAAAGTCGGAGCTATGTATTAAAATCCCGTAGAAAGAAACATAAATCTTATTTGCTAATTTTAATTATAAAAAATAAAAATTCATAGTGCCCATACTATGCAAGGAATAAACTTCTTACTCGTAGGATGCGAGAAAAATTGCAAAATAACGAAGAGAATGTCTTTCGGAATATTTGTTAATATTTTAGCGTTATTTTTGCGTTGTGCTGAAGCACGTCAAAAAAAAAACTTATACCTAATGTCCATATTGTGCTGAAAATATTCGGCTTAATTAAGAAACGGAAAGTGTCTTTTAGATAAATATACAAATTGCTATACTTCACTACGATGGCGTCGTAATAAGGGACGACATGAATGAATATTATATAAAACAAAGTTACTTGGGATCTCCGTCAGAAAATCGTAAGTTAAATTTTGGTTAACCGGTCGGTTATATTATTAGCCGACTAATTTCAGCGGTAAATTATTTCTTAAATATTGTGTACAAATTTCTTTAATAGATAAGTGCATAAATTTTAAAAAAATATATTATAAAGTATTTATAAACTTAAGAATCAATATATTTGATAATTTATTTGAAGGTGTGTACGGGGTTGTGGAATCTTCCCGAAAAAAATTTTTTCGGGAAGATTCACAACCACGTACACACCACCTTTTTTTCATAAGAAAGTTTAATTTTTCATTATACATTCTTTATTAATAATTACAGTATATATAATCAAATACTTCATATTAAGCTAATCTGGATCTATATGTTCAATGCCATCTATTTCATCATCCTCCCGATAATATTTTATCCCTTGTAAAAGGACATCTGGAATGCTTCCATTACTGATAAGATGTAACCATTTAATCATACGTTCTGCTGCCCTCGCGCTAAAAATTTCGGTGATAAATGCTTTCAGTATGTCATTACTTGTGCTACCGAGATGTGACACAGTTATATCTGGCCGCGATAACACTTTTTGATCAATGTACTGTAAAAGATATCGAAGACAGCTTGCAAACTGATGCATTTGGTATTTCTCGCCCTTTTCCGGGCATTTAGATTATCCCTTTCCATTTTCTGAATTATAAAATTCAGGCTTTGTTCTTCGTCCAGTTTCCGGTTGAATGCCAGCGCGAGCTTAAAATTTTCACGATACTCATAGTTATACAAAAATGACGCTATTAAACGCATCGGCAACGAAAATGATCATTTTCCAGACATTAGTTGACGATCCAAGGATGTGATGGTCGCAGTAGCACTACACTATCCACAATAGGTGACAGGGTTGGAAATAGTGTTTCGGGCGAATTAGTTTTGTCAAATTGATCTGCAAAAATCTTTCCAAATTTAGAATTTCGGGATAGTTTCTGATCAGAGAAAAATTCTCTGGGCGAAACGTTTCGGATGTTGAAAAATAGTTTCGCCTGAGCAACTAGTTGGAAAAAACGATCAACCGCATCTAAAAATATTTATCGATTTGTACTTCCTGCGGAGAAAGTAAGATCTGAAAAATTAGGAATTTCTAAGAATCGAACATATTCTTCCATACGTCTGATAATATTGACTAACTCAATGTCTGAAATTTCCTTAGACAACCGAGAAGCAATATTAGGTGTTGACTTGTGTGCTCTTCAGTTGTTTAGAGAAACGTTTGGTCCCTTGTAACTGAGCGCTCGATTCCTATAAAGAAAATCTAGTTAAAATTGTGTTGATAAGTATGATAACTAAATCAGGCTATAAAATTACTTACACGTTGGAACCGAACCGATTAAAATAGTTATTTTAACTCCAGCAGAAATTCAATTACGGCCAATATGATTTTCAAAAATATTTGCTAACTCTGCCTAAGCTACCTTTAACCGTTTATTAACCGGTTAAAGATTTTTAGCCGGTTCTACACCTTTCATTGTTCATATCTTCATAATAATTATTGGGTTCATGATCATGATCATCATTATTTTCGTGATGATTATTTGTTCCATTTAAAATTTTGCCCTAAAAGCAAATAAATCCTGTACATCACCATGTTATCACGAACATAACCATTACGAGGAAGAAGAATGACAGGGAGAATGATGGCCAGTACCAACACTAGAGCCAGAGCTAGAACCAGCATCATTATCAGAACCGCTGCCATAACAGTTTTATCATGAGCAGCTTTTATACTATAACATTATCATTAAGGTAATTAATATAATCATAAATGTCAATGATCTTTACAAAATGGACAATACAGGTCGGAAAAATTTGTTTGTGTTCAATACAGTTTCGGTGGAAAATGTTCCCGCATGTTAAGATAGTGTTTGGTTTTAAAAGTTGTGAGAATATCTCCTGGCAAATTTCACAAAGATATGAGTGTTGGGGATTAAACTCTTCCGGAATTATCTTGATACGCGAAATCCTTTAGCTTGATTTTCACAGAAATCTATTGTAAAAAATTTAGTTAATGAATTAATTTACACAATCATTGCAATATTCTTCACTTACTTTTTATAGTCCTGAAATTAGGGTTGGTTCGGTCCGGTCCGGTCCAAAAAGATCGGGTTTTCATCTTTCTTTAGACCGGACCGGTCCATAAGTCAGTCCAAGGACCGGTCCTAAGACCGGTCTTCTACCATTCGGTCCTACCAGTCCGGTCCGGTCCTAGATTTGCTTTCTTCTCGATCCAGACCGATATGATATATAAGACTGGTCCAGAATATATTAAAAAATATTCACCTGATATATATACATATAAAATGATCCTTAATAAAATAATTGTATAAATTTGATAAATAAAAAAGTATATAATTGCGTACGAAACGATTGCTGTGCCTTCTTTAATATCCTTATCGTTACAGTAAAATATTAGGACAGGTCCAAGGACTGACTATGAACCGGTACGTTCCATAAAAGAGATGAAAACCGGGTAGATCCATCTTTAATTTTGTAATATTTTATAAATAAATAAAACAATTTATTTAGTATTATATAAAAATTAACCTTAATTTACAATAATATCCCTACCTCGAAATAGTCCTTCCCAGAAGGATTGCAGACGATTTTCGTTGCAGTGCATCATCTTTTTTATTTAGTGATAAAAGAAGGTACATAGCCAGATGATCCTTCAGAACCAGCAGACCTCTATCAACAACAAAATTAGTGCGCCTGAATTCAGGACTTGGATGATACCAAGCTGTCAACCCCAGTAATTCTCCTGAGCCAAGGCACATTACACGAGTTACCTATTTACAAAATAAAATAAAAAAACGCACATTTCTTTTTAAATCGTAAAATTTCCTCCGTTTCTCTTAAAAATGGCGGCCTAACCATTATCAAGCTCTTTCCAATATAAAATTGCTTTAAGGATGAATTATGATATATCGATTAAGATTGAGAAAACCGCGTTACGACTTTTTGTAAAAAGGAGACAAGAGCTAATAAGTTAAATATTGAATAAATTTTTACTAAAGATTGCAAGCTATAGAATTTTAAGTAGTAATCAGAATATGGTTCGTGCTTTCAGAACATCATTTGTGAGAATAAAAGTCAAAAATTCGACGACATTATATACTGTATTTCTGACCAGAAATGACGATCGGCATAGGAACATTCCTAATTTAGTAATCACAAGACCGATCATTGATGATCATCTACTGATCGAAATATTTATTGCTCCGAGGTGTCGTCTTCCTCTGTAAAAATATGAAAAGAATTTAATAAGCTGTCCGATTTGAACGGCTATTTCTTCTTTCGGAAACGTTATAATTTTTTCAGGCATGCACACCGCTATGGAAATTCACAACTTTCTTTAAATCAATTACTTTTATATAATGTATTTCTTTGTATTATTAAATTAAAATATATAATCGTATCGTATAATAAATAATATTTCTCATATTGTATTGTAGTCATATTTCCAATTAGATAGTTTTTTGTTGATGATCCTCTATTTTCTAAATCTATGATAATTGATATTCGCCAGCATATGAAAATTTGCAGAATTTTATTAAGATTATTGTTGATGCATTTTTACACTTCTCTTCTTTTTTGGGAAAGAACATGAACAAGACAATAGTTTAGAATAATTTGAGCATAAATAATATGTGGAGTCGAATGTTATGTAAAATTGAGAATACACCGATTAAATAAGAAATATATTGTAGGATGTAGTTTATCTTCAAGAGTACAATTGATTTAATGATTAGCAATTTGTAACTCATTTTATCAATTATGTTCGTATATAGAATGTCCAATTTAAACAAGCATATTTTTATTTAAGTGAATTTGCAATAACTTCTCGCGTCAAAAATCATGAAAAATAGACCATTCAATAAAGTCCAAAAAAAATATATTTGAATTAATTTATTTATTAATAATTAAAATAAACATAATTTCGAAATACTAATCATTAGATTTTTTTTTTTTTGCATGTATACATACCTTTTTAATTATTTTTTAGCTGGAAAACCAATAAATTGGTTTCCACTTATAGATGCTGCCCATACCTAACACTATAGAATCGCATCGCAAATTCCATTTAATTTATAATATATTTTAAATCAATATCTCATTTGAATTTTCTCATTAAGACGAAGCTAATGAATTAAATATCATTAAATTATGATCATTAATTATGACGATATTGTTTGAAAAGTTTGGTTTAAGGAATGGGATGGGATTGGGACTTTATTCCATGCCCATATATGGGTGACAAATATATTCCTACTTATATGATATAAGTTTCGGGTTTTTCGATGAGTTTATATGAGCCTAAATTTGTAAAATAAGATGATTTTTATTTAGGAAATTGATTCCAAATTTTATTCTATCTTTATCGTTATTATGTATAAAACTAGATCATATTAAATCCTTATTTATCTATTACTTTTTTAATTTTTTTTTGTTTCATCAACATTAACAGTACACCAGCATTTTTATATTATTAATTATCCAATGATTTCTACTTGTTTTAATATGTCGATACTACGTGCATAAATTTTTTTTTTTTCAGGAGATTCATTCATTTTTGCGTACAAGTAAAATGTAAAGTATTATGCTATAGTTAAAATCATCGATCCATAATAGACTATAGTAGAATGTAAAGCATTTTGTCTTATGCTTCATACTCGTGACCTTCAAACATTTTGGATGAGCATATATTTATTCTCAATCAGTATGTAATATCAGCATCAAATAGGCTGATTTTAGAATAATTTCTCAAGCCCATTTTCCTAGTAAACCTTCCAAATGATTAAATGACAAAGGATTCAAATAACAGTCAAATGATATATAGTCATTTGTAATTTAGAATTTAGGTCAGTTACAAAATGTTAAATGTCAAATGATTTAGATTTATGATAAAATATTAAGCAAATTCTTTAAATGGTCAAATGACTAGGTTATTTCTAAACACTGTTTTGAATAGTTAAATTAATAATATAGGCTAAACATCATATATGTTAGTCTTCAGAATTAAAAGTTATATTATCATTCAAAATATAATTTTCTAAATGAGTGAATGCAGTATTCATATTATATATATTAT
>CAJVPQ010003464.1:0-11107 GCA_910591825.1 Funneliformis caledonium
TTTTTTTTTTGATTTAACTAGTAAATAAAAGAAGTGAAATAATTTTTTTTGCATAATTAAAATCTATTAAAAAATAAAAATAATATGACATTAGAAAAAGAAAATGCTTAAAAAATTTATATATAATCTTTCTGATATAAGAAATCTAACATGTATTCATATAATTTGATACTTTTTATTTTCACAAATTTTAATTATTATATAATTTGAGGAATTTTCAATAGAAAATATAACCAGATAGTATTAATTCAGAAGAGAAATTACAATGTAAGTAAGGTGAAGACTTAATAGTAAATTATTATTAAAAAGTAAAGAAGTATAATAATAATGTTAATCTCTCTATAAAAATATCTCATAAAGGAATTTATTAAAGGATTAAAGGATTATTATTAGAAAATAAGAACTTTACTTTAATAAAGTTTAAATACCATTTTCTTAAGTTAAAATACTTTAAAATAAAAGAAACAGTAAATGATTTGTAAAAATACTTAAAGATTATATTGTTCAAAAATTAGCACAGTAATGATTGATATATAAACCAGATTAAAATAGTTTGGAATATTGATTGTAAAATAGTACTGTTAGTTAACACAGTTTCTATATACTATATGTTAATAAACATTTGAAAACTTCAAGTAAACATGCTATCTAAACTTTTATTTATTGAAACAACGTATTACTGAACTTGAAACTGAAAATGCTAAGGTTAAATAAAGCTAAGAATAATGAGATAATAGATGAGAAAGTAAAGCAAAAGCTGAGTTTTAAAAATAGAATTGAAGACTTGAAGAAAAGTAGAGCAGATACTGCTTCTGAAAATACTGAAATTAAAGCTGAGATAGCAAATTTAAAATATGACTTTAAGAAGTTGAAGACTTAAAGCTATACTTTCTTATGAGATTTCAGCAATCTGATATATCACTAATATACAGAATACAAGTTCTTAAGGAAAAGAGCAATACAGAGATATTAGCTGTTGATATTTTCTTAGATGAAATTAGATATGAGATCTGGCAGAGGATAAATTTGGAGTTCAAGAATCTTTTCAGGATGTGACTAAAATTTTTGAAATTACTAAGAGCTGTCAACTTCAGATCAATATTTATCTCAATCTCACAAGTCTATATCTGAGGATAAAGGTTCAATATCTTGCATCTTATTAAAGCAATTCTAAGTTAACAAATCCTAATTTACATCTGATCCTAAAAATAGTATAAGAAACTATGTGATACTAGCGTAAAAGATCTTATTAAATCTGAATAAAATGAAGTTATTGTCAAGTTAGATAAAAATATAATTGTAAAATAGAAGCGATAGCTATAGGTACCTGCATGCACACTTACATCAGAATAAATTTGAAAGAGATACTAGGGATATCAGATCAGAATTTATTCTCAAATACTATACAAAATTTAATTTATATATTCAAGAAAGTAAGTAAGTTTAGTTAAGTTCAAAATTGTAATATAGATCAAAAAGTAAAACTTCATCATATATTAAAGGCAAAGTCCTAATCTATATATTTATTTTTTGCAGATTACCAGTTCACTAAAATAAATAATATTATTAACATATTGTTTTATCACTTTGCATAACTATATTTAATATTATATTAATCTTTTATCAATTGTGATAACCTTTTGATTAATCGTATTAATCATTAAATTTATCTTGTTAATTTATTTTAAAACCTATCCTATTTAAGCTTAACAAACGATGAGTTTTCAATTTTATACAATTTTATATAGCATAATATTTTGGTCAACTTGCTTTTCTATACATTGCAGCATTTTCAGTATTTTTAAATGCTATAACTACCACTGATTTTATATGAACATGTAAATACCCATGGTCAAGGTTAAGCAATTTATATGTACTAGGTAAATTTTGACCCTATACTTATACTATACTGTATTATACTAAATTTTATTTTAATTATTATATATTACTAATTGTACTAATTATACTAATTTCTTAACCCTACTAATAGCACTCTTTTGTTTGACTATTTTAACCTTAGCAGATTCCTAACGTCACAAAGTTTAACACAAAAAATTTAATCAGATTTCTTTACAAATAGTTTCTATTAGATACAAGGATATGAAATAACCTAATACTTATTCCTAAAATTTACTATTTATAACTAAGTACTTATTTATTTTATGATTTCAGATATATATACTTTGTAATCATTGGATTAGAACATATAATAATCTCATAGACATCATCTTGTTAGAATACACAAATCTAACAATTTTTTTTCATAGCTTATATTTCTTCTTCACGTATCAGTTGTAATATTAAGTAGGTCAAATTTGTTGTAAGGTTAATCCTACGTAAAAAATAGAAAGTTCTTCATAGTTTGAGTTATAGTTTATACTAGAACAATGTTAATTTTGGCTTTCATTTTCTAATATATATTTAAAATAGTTATTTATAATAATACATTATATTGAAAATGATTGGATTGCATAATGTTAATACTATTTATTAAATACTCATATTTAATATGAAATTTTTGAATTCAAATTTGATCTTTACTAATGTTTTTATATTTTATTACCAATTGGTGAAGGCAGATACTTACAATCTGCATAATGCTTACAATATATTTTAGAAGATATTAAAATTTTAGTAGATCGCATATTCTAACGCAGTGTTAAATTTGAACACATTTTTTAATTTTAAATATTTTAGATAAGGTTTTGAATATAGAAAAATGTGTCCATAACCTATCCAAAACTATCCAATTTTCTAACATTATTCTAACAAATTATGTACACTTCTGATGCTATTTACATAATTTCTTGCAATATCTAATGTAAATTACAAGTTTCTAATTAATCAAAGTATCATATTAAACCATATAACAGAATGTAATTACATAATATATTTCCATTTTGTTGATTAGAATACAATTCAATTCTATATAAAATTTGGAAATTACTGTTTCTTTTACTACTGATAAACTTAAAACACTTTTTTCTCATTTTAGCTAACCCTTTGAAAATCATAGTATAAGATTTAAAAATGTCATTAATTATTCTTACTTTTACTGTTAGACTTAACATCATTAATTTTCTCCTTACAAATTATTTCTAAACCATCATCATCAAGCTTTAAGTCCTTCTTCTTATATAAGAAATTGATAAGTTTATTCATTTTATATTCTTTATTTCTTCAGTTAAAATGTTTGACTTATTTTAATTAAAGTTAGAGAATTAGATTTAGATATTGACGTTTTATAGAAATATTAAGCTTAGGTGAAAATGTGTTGCATTAGTGAAAAGAATTTTATACAAGAAAATGGTAAACTATTATTAAGTCTAGAATAAAAAATAATAAGGTAATACAATTGATAGATGATTACATCACCTACTAGAAAAATTTTCACATTTTTCACATTTTACTTATTTGTTATATATAATATATTTTATAAAAAATGTAATACAAGTAAGTTAACATACATGTCTAATTATAATAGAATATTAGAAAATAAGACTAATTTAACTCTCAATTTCTGATTGGCTGGTATAATTGATTATGCTTATTTGTGACATCCTATAGCATAACAAATATAATAAAAATGAAATATCACCAGTGTCATACTAATAACAAATTACTTAATATCTAACCCTTAACTAAAGATGGCATTGCAACATTGTGACGCTTATTTATCACCTTTGCAACTTAAATTTTAATAACGTTGCAATTCATTGCAATATTTTGATACTTATTTGTCACCTGTTGCAACTAATTGAGACACTATCTTTACCCTTAATCTTAATTTTAATCCCTAACTAATTCAATTATATCAGCCAATCATAATATAAGGGTAAATTAGTAAATCTTTAGAAAATATTGCTTAATTAATTAAAAATCGATAAAATAAACTATTAGAAAATGTAACATAACTAAATTTTAATAAAATAGACTAAAAAACGTAATAAAATTAATAATAAAATAAACTATAAAAAAGTTTATTATTATATTTTAATTAATAAAATAATATATATATATATATTAATACTTTTTATATTTATGTATTTAGTTTATAAATTTGTTATTTATTATTATTGACTTGTAAAAAAAATTAAAGTTCTTATTTAATCTATATATAAAATTAATTTAAAACAAAATTTTACTAATTTAATATTATGTATTTTGATTATTTTTATTTGATTATTATCATTATTTTAAGTATTTTTTATCTTCTAATCCAATAAAAATATAGAATTTAATTTGAAATTTATACAATTAATAAGATTAGATATGATTATTTATAATAAATTTTTTCATTTGTCATTAAATCAAAGTTTATTTATAAAATAAATTTACTAATTCTAAGACTCTTTGAAAGTGTAAAAAAAATAATATAAAAATATCTTATATGTAATTGCAAAAAAAAAAATAAAAAAGTAAATAGATAAATTATTAAAGACTGTGAAAAATAATTTACAAATATATGTGAATAAAGAATAGAAAAAGTTTAGAAAAAGAATATAAGATTCATCTTAAACATAAAAATAAGTATAAATGTGAAATATGATTTTATTATTAATAAATTTATAATAAACTGATAGCATAAAATTAAGAAAAAGATAATAATTTACTAATATATAACAAACCATTTGTATTCAAAATTTTATAACAAATAACTAATATTACATATATATATATAATTTTTATTTTATATGTAACGAGTAAGGTTACTAAAAAAATTTAGAAATTTTGTAAATCATTTTAATAATAAAGTAAAATTTAACAAAATTATATTAAAATTTATTAAAAACTCAAAAAAAAGATAAAATTATATTAAATTCTTAGTAAAAAAATTAGTAAAACTAAAGTTTAGATATTTTCAATTTAAAATGAGTTTAAATAAGTAATTTCAATAAGAAATAAATTTTATCAATGATAATTATTAAGCAAATATATTAGTATTACTATATAAAAAATTATTACTAAAAAAATTTTAGCAAAAAATAATATTTTTACTAAAATCAAATAAATTTAATTGTTTAAGTTTTTACAGTAATATCAATATATTAATTTTAAAAAATCAAAATGACTATAAAGAAAATATCATAAACTTCTCTTAATATATATAAGAATTTATAAGTCAACTTTTGCGCTATCTATCATTATTAAAAATACTCTTAATATAATGATAATCAGTAAATGATCTAACAATTTTCAGAAATTTTATCATATACAGTCATTTCCCTTTATAGTCATATCTCTTAAAACTAAAAATAAAAAATGTGATTATAATAAAAGGTTATTATATAAGAAGATTTTTTATATATTATTATTAAATATTAGTTCTGAAAAGGTGTGACTATAAAAATATTATGATTATAAAGAGATTTTTATATAATATTAATAGGTATTAGTTCCTATGAAATATGTGTTTTTAATGAGAAATTTGTATAATATAATTGTATAGGGAATAACTATAGAAAGGGATGACTGTATTATAAAAAAAATTACTAAATTATTATTATTATTAAAAGAAAATAATATATAATTATTGATAATAAAATCATCCAAATATTATTTATAAATAAATCTATTAATAATCAGCTTAAGCTAGTTTATGATAAAATAACAAAATATTAGATAATAAAGAAAATAAAATAAATAAATATCATATTTTTTGTTTTACCTTTAAAATAGTATAGAGATGATGCTATTAATAATATAATGATTCTTCTTTATTTTAATTAGAAATTAAAAATATTTCTTTTAATAAATTTTATATATAACAAGAGCATTTCTAACTCTTTATCTATACAAATACAGTATTTTTTTATTTTAAATAACCTTAAGACATCAAATTAATAAAGTATTTTAAGTATTTATTATAGATATAAAATAAAAGATTCATAAGAAATTCTAAATAGAGATATTATATTTTAAACTCTATAATGAAATAAAACTTTATAAGAAGAAAAAGTTTACATTAGTTAATATTTAAATAAAGAATAGTTTTAATGTTTTAGATATCTAAAAAATAATTAGCAACATAAATAATTGAATAGCAAATCAGATAATAAAATATGAAAAAAATTATATAGTTTAATATAATTTTATATAACTAAATATTACGAATTATCAAATATGATCAAATAAATAAATATTAAAAACTGATATTTTTACCTTTAATGTAACTAATTTATTAGTTTGAACTCTATTAGTTAATATTTAATAATAAAAAAGATTTTATAAAATATTAGTTAAAGAATATAAATAATCTATATATAGCTTCTTAGTTTTTCAATAAATATTTTATAGCATTTTTATATAATATATTAGTATTTAATAAAATCTAAAAAAATTATCAGTAACCTTAATTATTACTTTATATAATAAAAACTAATAAGAAAAATTTTACTAAATAAAAATTATTTTTATATAAACATCAAAAACCTTAAATAACTGATTAATAATAATAATATTGCTTGATCAATACTTTATAGTCAATATATTAATATAATCAATAATAATCTAACTAATATAGTTAATAATTTATAAGTAAAGAATATAAATAAAATAATAATAAGAAATTGAAAATAAAAAGAAGAAAAAATTTTTAGTTTAACTAAATATAACTTATTAAAATTAGACCAAATTTAAGAATAATATTTTTATTTGATCTTAAATTTTAGATATTGATTATAATTATATTAAATTAATAATACTAAATAAAAATATTCTAACATTAACATAATAAATACTTATGATTTATATAGTAAATATCAAATAATGATAAAAATAATGCTAAAGAAGATAAAAAATAATATTACAAGCTTAACATGGCCTGCACAGAGTCCAGATTTAAATTCCATAGAAAATTTATGGGATGAATTGAATAGAAAAGTCAGAAAACATAAACTACTACCAAAAAATCAAGATGATTTATGGCAGATTTTGCAGAACGAATGGTTAAATCTTGATGAAAGTATTTATAAAAATCTTGTTGATAGTATGCCACGTTGTATTGCTGCTATTATTAAAAATAAAGGCAATCCTACAAAATATTAACAATAAAATTATAAAATATATATTTATATGATTAATATAAAAAAAATTTCATTCAAATTGATGCGATAGTTCGTAAGTTATCTCAATTTAAAAATTCGATATAATTTTTCAAAAAATGATTGACATTGCAAATGCCTGGTGACTTTTGATACCCCACTGTACATTGAAAATTTAATAAACACTAAAAAATACATTGTATATTAAACTTTTAAATGTAATATTAATGCTTATTTAAATGATCTTTATTACTAATATAAGATAAGCTACATTATATATAAATTATTTATTTAATATCAAATACATTTTATTATTTATGTAATATAAAAAGAAAATATGGACCAGTGCAAAAAGATTCATATCTCACCTAAAAATGAAAAGATTTACATCAAGAAAAATATCATATGGCTAAAATAAAATAGGCTGAAAAAAAATATATATTAGAACGGCTTTGAATAAACATTTTTTACTATAGTTTTTTTATTTTATTACCCATAGTTCTTCATGAAACGAAGTGGTACACTATTAACTGATAATAAAAAATCAATAGTAATCTTCATTTACAATTATTTTTTAAGGTTAACTTTAAAACAGAGAACTATCAGAAGACCATTATGCAAGCGAGTTTCTGATACATTAAATATATTAGAAAGTACAGTTAGAGTAGTTGTGGCAGATTAGAACAAGTGTAGTAATAACACTTTTACACTGCATAAAATCCTTGGTTAACCTAAATTGCAATCTGATAAAAATATTTCAGAAATTTTATGTATGAAAATTTTAAATTCTAACAAAACAGCTGAACAACTTTCTACACATATCTTATGGCAGTTTTTTGCTGAAAAAGGATATAACTTTTCTAAATGGAAGCTTTTTCAAATATTATACTAGTTAGGCTTTTATTATGATCAAGGAGAACATAGAAATTTCCTCCATAAATCACCAAATAATGTTGCATTTCATAGTCATTATCTTTATTTTTGTTTTGCTAATTTAGAAGGCCAAAATGATATTCCACATTGTCTAAAAGTTTTTCTTGATGAATCATACTACTACTTACATTATAATGCTCACAATATATGGGTTCCTCATCATGATATTATTTTAATACCTAGGTATAGTCCGTTGGTGGTAATTTTTAAAGCAATTATTGTATTCTGAAATAGATCTTCCAACAAGCTAAATGGTAAACTTGTTCCTAATTCTGTCTATATTTGAGATTTAACAATTAAACTTCCAAGTAATAGAGGAAGAAAAAGGAATAATGCTAAAGAATAGAATGATATTCTCAATATTGTTAAAGAAGCAAATATCGTTTCTAACCAAGTAGATTATCATGAAAATTTTATTACAAAAATTTTTGAAGACCTTTTTTCAACTCTTTATAAAACCCTTCATAAAAATATGAGTCTATATGTATTCATATGGATGGGACAAGCTATCATAAATGACAGGTTGAAAGTATTCCAATTTCAAATGCAAAAAAGCAAGAAATTATTGATTAGTTAAATGCATATAATATTGCTTTTTCAGATGAGTTAAGAAAATCAGAACTTTTAGAACTAGTTTAAATAAATAAAGAAAAGGTTTTATTTTCATGTATTAAGATTGCAGAACAATATGAATATAAAGTTAATTTTACCCTTCTTATTATTGTGAATTGCAACCTATTGAAGGCGTTTGATCAGTTGTAAAGGATAAGTTACATGATAAGATTCACATTCAAATCTTTTATCTGTTAGAAATACACTATTAAATGTATTTAAAGAAAAAATTTCTTCAAAAGTCATTGTTAGACTTTGGAGAAGAGCATTTAAAAATACTAAAGAATATTTTTGAGTCTGATGAGAATATACAATTAATAGATGAAGAATTTAATACTTATAGTAGTTCTGATAATAATCACATGATATGACATAATTTTTATATTATATCTTTTCCAATGTGTAGTGATAATATTCAAATTAAAAAAAAAATTTACATAATAAAAATTTTTTTATTGATACAATATCTGAAGTATGAATCTTTTTGCATCAGTCTATAACTATAATAATAAATAATAAATATTTTAAAATTGTATTAATAATTATTCATTTGTCAAATTTCTTTAAATTTCATCTTTAGAAAATAATAAAATTAAATATTATAAGCAGAAAGCTTGAAAGAAAAAAGTTTTACAATATTTTGAATTTATAAAATCACAATTTATTTCTATTAATTTTTCCTTTTCACTATATCTGATACTTAAATATAATTATCAAGATTTTCAGATTCTTTTTCATTATTATCAGTAGGTTTCTTTATAAACACTTTTAATTTTTTTCTTATTAATTTAATGGTAAGTATTATTATTCAAATATTTAGATCTAATATAAGGTTATTGTAATAATAAATGCACAATTTTCAGTTATTTAATCATTGTCTCTTAGAATTTTATTAATAATACAATTAATATATATCTATTATCATTACCATTATCTTTTACTTTATTCTATAAATTCTCATTTATCCAAATCATACTTAAAGATGATTTTATATAAATATATCATTTGCTATTGTTTGATGTTTAGAAAAATTTCCAATGTATGTTTTACTAAATATATTAATTATACATTTTTAATATTTTAAATATAACTTACACATTTAATATAAAATTTATTATAAGTCTATTAATATAAATAATAAACTTGATAGTATTAATTTTAATTTAATTAATATATATTAATTAATAAATTCATATACCAATAGTTGTAATATTTTATTCTAATAGTTTACCTAAAATATCTTTTGAATTATCAATTTTTTTAATTTTATCAAAATACATATTTGATAAAATAGAGTGAATGTATTTACTCATATTATTATTTTCAGAAAACTTATTTACTTGAAAGTTTATTATATGTCTTATTTATGGTTTTTAAATCAAAGTAAAATAAAATCATTAATCTAAAATAAAATGTAATATATATTCAATATATAATATACACTATATATCAAAATACTTTCTTTTTTTATTAGACTTAAAAACTAAATTTTTAAAGTATTTATCTTGCAATGCTTGCTTTTTAATATATTTGATTATAGTAAATTCTATATGAAAAGCAACTTCTTTTACTTTAAAAAGTTTTTTTGATTTAAGAGTAGCTTTTTTGATTCAAGAATAGCTTCTTTCATTTTAAGAGCTTTATTATATGCAATTTGCAAATATAAAATAGCCTTTTTAATAGAATTGCATCTTTTTTATCAAGCTGAATTACTATACTGTCAATGAATAAAATTATGTGAATATTTTGATTTGTTAAAATTAGACAGATTGATCATTATATGATTATATAATTAAAATAATACACTATTTTTACTTATGATGATAAATAATATCCCAAACTTTTTTTCTTTTAAATAAGTTTATGTTAAATATGAAAGTAATTACTTCTAAGACTTGTAGTACTATTACTTATGATTATAAATGTGAACAGTCAAGTTATATTATAGCTAAACAGCTACGATATATATTTATATTATTCTTAAATATATTTGTGAAACTGATTCTTTAATACTAACTTTATTACTATCTAGTATTAAAGTACTTGAAAAATATGAAAAAGATGCATAAAAAAATTTTCTTCTGAAATATTTAAAAACTAATCAATAACATGCTACAATAAACTACTGCAAATGAAAATAGAATTAATTATTAAATTTTTTTATAAATCAATAAATAAAGATATATTTGAATTTATTTTGTTAAAATTTTATTTTATTATATTATGTGTATATATATTTTTTGATTTTAAAAATGTCTATGTAATTTTGATCATTAACTGTATAATAATCAAATTTATTATTAATATTTTATGCAAAAAATATGAAATATATGAATTAAACTATAATAATACTTATTACAGTTAAAGCTAGTTATAATAAATCTCTTTATAATAAATGCTGAATATAATAAACTCACAGTTTTTAAATTTTAATAATAGTTCATTACAGTAGCGGTCATAAGTATCCGACCGCCTCTAACTCCGGCTACAAGTAAGTAAATTCAAAATTTTTTTTTTTA